>SAUE01000679.1:11379-31487 GCA_009724625.1 Deladenus siricidicola
CAAGGGGGGGTCCAACATTTTGCGCGATGGTTTCAAATTTTTGACCCCGTGCGGCGCGGTGGGGGGGGGGGGTCCGACCCTCCCCCTTGCCTGACTATGAAGTATATATTCGGCTATATCTCCGACTGGGGCCTAAGCCCTTTCTAGTCCAGTGTCGGAGCAGTGGATGGATCGCCGATGGCTTTTCTCCCTCATCGAGGATGGCACTCCCTTTTGCATTTTTAGACACCAACTTTTTTGCAAATTTTGTTTTCTTTATCATTAAACTACCGTTGAATTTGTATTTTTCTGCTTATTTTTCATTTAGTTACCATGTGATTAAAAATTAACATAATTGCCTCATTTTGTCTTCCTCTTTGATGATTTTATTAAATTTGAGATTATATAAAACTTAAAATGTATATATTTCTTATTGGCAGTACCACAATTATGGAAAGCGTTTATCTTTATTTGTAGGTTGAATTGCGCTTGTTTTGATAGGTATAAATTGCGCTTGAGAAATTGAGCAACATCACTAAATAGTTTCGCTTTATTCAATACAAGTAAATTTACACCAATTCAAAAGATATGCAGACATTCGCATCATAATTTATCCGATCCGATTGGTTACGGTTTTGAAATTTACACGCACTTCCTTGGCACATTAAATAATAAAGTAATAATTAATATCAGTAAAGTATATAATAGATCAGCCGATGAATCCGCCGCCGAATGACGGCGGCGGCCAACCGCCCGGACCGCCACCACGGCGGGGCGGGCCGAACGGTCCGCCGCCGGGCTCAAAACCGCCTCTGCGTGGGCCTTGCGGCATGTCGGGGTCGGGTGGACCGTCGGGCGCCAGTGGATCCGGCCAGTTGTACGGTTGCGTGGGATAGATGCGCGGCCACTCGGGCGGTCGCTGCTGCGGGCGGCTGGGCATGATGAGACCGCCACTAAAATTTCAAAATTATACACGATAAAAAATTATAATAATTATATTCTAAGATGAAATTTTCTTATAGATATATGAAGTTCGTACATTTCGCAGAGCAAATTGGCTTGACATACACCCGGGAAAGAGGGGGATGATTTTTTGCGGGAGGGGATGATCCCCCACCCTTGCCCTGGTATGCTTGACATATACCTCATAAAAAAACTCCGAAAACAACGTTCCTCAAATATTAAACATTTTGCTAAATTGCTGCATCACGTGGGGAGGGGAAAGGGGTAATCTCATGTGTATGAAATAATACACATAGTCAAACATCGGGGGGTAACTCATTATGTATTGCCTATTTTTTTCTTTTTTACATTAGAAGCCGATTTCGAGCAGAAATGGAAATGGGCGAACGCTGGTAGCTGTCCCGAAAAGAACTAGAACTGATTCCATGAAAAATAACTCTCACTTATGATTACTACAAAACTTTGCAGTAAAAAACATTGTTATTCGGGTTTTTGAAGTTTTTTTGTAAAAGTAAAAAAATAAAATAATTAATAAACTACCTATACGGACTGAACGGATTAACGTCCGGGTTGTTTCTCGGATTATTCAATGGTTGCTGGTGTGGGTATAGCGGCGATGGCCACCACGGTGTGCGTGCCATCGGAGGCGGGAAAAACTCGTCGGCCGGGCGAAAAATGCCGAAGCGCGACGGCGAAACGCGTCGCGCCTCCGCCGCCTTTTGTCGACACAGCTCGCGGTAGGTGGTAGCGGCGGCAATGGCGGTCGTCGTCGTCGGATCATCGGGGGCGGCGGACGAGGTGCTCGGCTGAGCGAGTTGCGCCGGCACGGCGTTTGCTGAACACCAAACATACATACCTACGCAATTGCTTTTTGAGGAACTTGAGAATTTTCCCCCTTTCATTTGGGATGTTTAGGAAAAAGGGGGAGATTTTCTACCCCTATGAAATACTATGGGTTCTATGAGAAATAAAGAATCTACGTAGAGCCATTTTCAGTTAAATTTTTGAAGCCGTCTCCCTCATGATAACGATCACCAAAAAAATTTCTGGCTCCATATATATAGGGGTGGGCCGCAAATAAATTTAATTTGCGAAAACCGCAAATCGCAAATAAGTTTTTATTTTCGCAAATCGCAAATTTTTGCCCAAAAAAGCCGCAAAAAACGCAAATCGCAAATTTAAAAAAAAAATTTTTTTATGAAAAAAATTTTTATAAAAAAATTTATAAAAAAAATTCGAATCGTTTATTGATATCTCCGCAATATCATTTACTACAATGTTATGCCAATCGCGAAAAAAATGTTTCCCATTTTTTCAAAATTTGCAAAAAATTTGCGAAAAATCGGCCAATTTTTCGCAAATCGCAAATTTTTGCTCAAAAAAGCCGCAAAATCGTAAATTTCCCCACCCCTGCTCCTTATAAAGAAAGAATTATGACTGCTGAAAACATGGTACTGTTTCACTCCTTTTTCTAAACAGAAAGCGGAGCAGGACATTTCTGCGCGAACTATTTTATAACAGCAAATCGCAAAAAACATTTTTTGATGTCAAAACACCAAAAAATGTCAAAACACCTAAAAAAATTCATTAAAGATTTTGAATTTCCGTACCCAAACACAAAATCAAAGAGATTTTTTTCATAATTTATAAATGAAAAACATAGCAAGAGAGTGAAAAGAGACCTCCAAACTTCTCCCGCAAATAACGCTTCCACACCAAATCGTCGATGCGCTTCGACGAGCGACATTTCCACTGCGCGTACTTACACGTTCGCTCCAGACCGAGCACGTCCTTCGGCGCCAGATAGTGGAAGAGTCGGTCGAGTACTAGATTCTTCGCCAGCATTCGCAGGAATGGATTGTCCGCTGAAATGCATTGCTCAAAAATTTTCAGACTATTTATACCAAAAGAATAAATATCGGATATTCGCAATAATTATATTTATAAAGAGGGTGAGGGAGGGATTTATGTGAAACACATCTGAGAAATTTTCCATTGAAGGGCTCATATTTCATTCATTCAGTAAATGGTCCTTTTCGAATACTTTCGATGAGTTTTCTTTTGACGCTAAAAATCTTAACAAATTCGGAAATTTCCAAAAACAATCATCAAAAAATGTCACCCTGTGAGGTAACTACTTCATTTAGACCCGCCACTGAAAGTCCTATCGGACTTTTAAATTTTTTTAAATAATTTTGACCCTTGCTCTACATCGACAAAAAAATCCTTTTCTCACTCTTCACTTATGCTACGGCATTCGCGACTAGCGTACGGTACTAGAACGCGGTAGAAGTACACTAGAACGCGGTAGAAGTACACTACAAAAAAATTCGCAATATTTTTGAAGAAATAGTTGTTCAGGTCGATTGCTCCCCTACCATTGGCTTTTTGCTTAGCCCCAGTACAAAACACAAAAAATCACTAACGTCCCAGCACGCCCTCCTTCAACGGCACCAACACGTCGTCGTCGAGACGCGCGGTGACGCTCTCGTGGTCAAATTCGCGCTCCACGAACGTCGACAGAAGAAAGCAACGGCGGCGCCCTCCCGCGAAAACGACCATCGGCAGCAAGTAGATCGACGTCACCGACTGATTTAGTCGTTCGTCCTCATTATCAGGTTTGTTCTCATCCTCGGTCATCTCCATTTTATCATTCTCATTAGCCAAAGAGCGAGATGGGGCGATCGGCTCGGTGTCATTTGATTTTTCGCACCCACCATCGCGGAACAAATTCATCGTAATTTCGGCGCAAGACTTGGGCGCGTCCACGTGACTGTACTTGAATACCACTGTAGTTGGCGTCGTTCCGGGAAACAAGCGCTTATCTTCTTGCTTAGAAAAAAAACTTATATTGTACGGGAATGAAAAGAAAATAAACACTTTAAGCTTATTTTCTATTAAAAATATATTTCTTAATTCAATAAAGTTAATAAAAATTCTCAAATAAACAAAAGTCTAAGCTCTATTTAAACATATTAAATAAGTTTAACAGTAAAAAAAGTTTAACAAAAAGAAATTTTGAAAATAATTTATAAAAAATAATTTAAATTATCCAGAAAAAATCATCTAGAAAATTTGAAAATAATTTGTTTATAAAAAAAGTTGATCTCATAAATCATCCGAAAAACCAACCACAAATCCGGCAGAGTGCATAAACCTCTCCACGCGCTCAATCACAAATTCCTCCATCGCCTCGCCATCCGCAAACGGTGTCTTCGCGCCTGTCGACAACGCCGATGATGACGCGCACGTAATTTCGACGGCGGCCGCCGCCGTCGAAGAGCTGCTGGCAGATACGCCCGCCGCCACCGCCGACGTGCGCGTGTTGTTGTGGGGACTGGCGGCGTGAGGAGTCGGCGCCGAAGGCGTTTTCAGTCTAACGTGTAGCAAATCGCCGGAAATGACGCCAAAATCGCTGAGGTAGGCATTCGTCTCCAGATTCAACACGTTCTCGCCCAATAAAATGTCAAAGTCGCTAGAGAAACAAAAATTAGTAATTCTTGAAAGAATTTTTGATTATTGTCAAAATCACGTTTTCTCATGTTATCACATTTAAAAATTTATTCCAAAAATACCTCAAAAAAGAACTTTTGGATATGCCTAATTCTTGGGGAAGAAGGAGAATCGAAATCACCTGGCATTAAGGCCAAATATAGCAGCGACCGCCTGAACGAAATTGTCGTAGGTGAGCGCCTCGACCTCGTCCAGAGTCTGTCGCTGGCGGTTGAAGACCACAGTTACCCTCATCCTCCAATCCACAAAAAATTATTGTAATTTATAGGGTTAGCTAACTAATAGAAATGAATTTACATAATTCATCGATAATTGCGGTAAATGTTTGAAAATTCGTGAATTTTATTAGCTAACTAATATACATAGAACTTTTTGAAAATCTGAACGAATTTCACAAAAATTTTTTAAAATTTTACTTACATAAAAAATTACAAAAAATAAAACAAAAAATTTTAAAGTAAAAAGAAATTGCATTAAAAAGACGCAAAAATGTGTACCAAATATAATTTAATGCAAAATAGAAAGTTAAAAAGCAAAGATTTGAGCTTTTCATTGGCACTTAATTTAACATACGAAATTAAAGTTTTATTTAACAAAAAAATTAAATAAGATTATCGGAACGTGGATCGAAGCGTTGCAGTATTTCTGAGATTCGCGGTCGTTCACTCGGAGTGAATCTTATAAGGGAGCTGATCAACGAAGTAAGAGAGTTCTCGAAGCTAAACAATTTCTTCATAATCTCATTTTACACGTTAAAAAGGCGGTAATTTATTAATGACAGAGAAATCTGGCCCACAACAAAATTTTCCTGCAATAAAAGCAAAAATATTTTGTCTAACCTTTTTTAAATGTTAACATTTACGAAAAAATGTCGAAACCCAAGCAATGGCATTAAAAATAGTTCCCTGGATTAAAAAAAAAGACTTCCAGTCTTTTTATCGTGAAATTGGTCTTATAAATTAATAATTCCTTTTCTCTGTCATAAGATGAAGAAAAAAACTTGTTTGGGTACATCACACGTTAAGTACACAGCCAAAAAGTCTTTTTTTTTTGGGGGGGGGGCCAAAAATGTAATTTTTTGCCCTTTCTTTATCGCTGGGTGGCGGATCTAGCATCTAAGCTTTGATCTAAGCGTCCGGCCAAAAAAAAACTAACGGAGCACATTCGTCAAATTTCAAGCGTGCTGATTGCACGGCCAGCGCGACGCTATCGCCGCGTTCGTGCACCTCGTCGTAGGGCGAGCAAAAGTAACACATCGCGTATAGCACACATCCCAGCGACTGCAAGAAAAAACAAATTTCTTCATTAACTTCATTAACGCCCATCAATTGTGTCAGGAAGAGGCGACGGAAAAATTAAATTAAATTTTGCAGTAAGCAAAACCCAAATTTTTTATATTTAACTTCAGTGTTGGGCAACCATAAATTTGTCGCCTCCACCTCCGACTTTTTCCAAAAAACCGCCTCCGCCTCCGGAGGCACATCTGTCGTTTTTCAATCAATTTTTTGTTAAGTAAAACATTTCATAATGTATTCAATATAAAAACCGAAAAATCTAAATTTCGTAAAACTAACCGACTAAGACTCTTTTAATTTTTATCAAAAAACATTTCGGAGACACCACATTTGCAGTGCCTCCGCCTCCTTACAAACTATATATCGCTTCCATCTCGGGAGGCACCACCCTGATTTTTTACAGCTTATAAAATATTCAAGACTTGGAAAAATTTGGTCAAGAGGAGACTGAAGATGTGAATGCACAAATTACGAAACCAAACAACGCACCCAAATGTCGACGCTCTCGTCGAGGACGGTTCCGGTCTCGCAGGTGAACAGCTCGGGCGCTCGGTAGGGCATCGTGCAAAACTCGCTGGCCTCGTCAAGCACCAACCGCCGTCGACGAGCGTCCTCGATGGGGATGGGGCACTCGACCGCCGAGCCGAAGTCCGTCAACAGCACGCGGTCCCTGGTCATGAGTAGAATATTTGCCGGTTTAAGATCCCTAAAAAGCGTAGCGAAAAATATTATATAAAAAAAATTTTATAATTTTTATTCTTTTGTTAGTTACTTTTTCAAAATGCGGCCAAAAATTCACGAAACCTCCTTTCCTTTCAATCCAAGCACTGGCGTATCTAAGATTTTAGAATGCAGGATAACCAAATGGAGATAAAAAATTTACAGTAACTTTCTGCAAATAGGAGTGTAAAAACCAAAAATTTCAATTTTTACCTCCGATTTATTTATATCCAAAAAAAATTCTGAATCCCCTCTCAATACGTCAGTGAATTCAAGCAAAATATATAAAATGTTAGCAATATCGACTGTTGAAATTACTCATTAATGGATTCTCCAATTGAGCAATTCAAGGAACAAAATTGTCGGTATAATTTACGAAGCTAAAGCGAATTATATTCCCATTAGGATCAGAAATATAATCCTTGTACACTTCGGAAAGTCAATTATACATACCATATTTTTTCAATTAAAACTTTTCAATACCAACGATACCTGTGCGCAATTGGCGGTCGAGCAAAGTGTAAGACCTCGAGCGCCTTACAGACTTGCCTGAATAAGCGGACGACCCGCGTTTGACAAATGTACTCTTTTGTCGGTCGCCTCGTCGCCAGTTCGTCTTGCAGGGAACCCAGCTGAAATTAAATTATGAAAAATAAATGTTAATTTTATGTACTTGGCGTTCAACCAAAAGAATGTTCGACCTAGAGATAAAATATGCTTTTTTTAATTTTCGTAGCGAGACGTAAAGTGAAATAAAATTAATTTCACGGTCGAGATTGAAATATAAAACAAAAAAATATTACATTTTCTTAAAAAAACAAATTATAAAATAAAATCTCTCGAATCAAAAATCTTCAAATAAGAGGTTACCCTAAAATGAACTACCTTGCACAATGGAAAAACCAACGAAAAAACAACAATCGGCGCCGAAGGCACAACCGAAATTCGCTCCTCACAAACGCCCATAATCGGCATCAAGTACCGCTGACCCGGTTTCTGATCGCTTTTCGCCTCAGAAAGC
Organism: Deladenus siricidicola; assembly: GCA_009724625.1. Classification (NCBI taxonomy): domain Eukaryota; kingdom Metazoa; phylum Nematoda; class Chromadorea; order Rhabditida; family Sphaerulariidae; genus Deladenus; species Deladenus siricidicola. The sequence continues at coordinate 18,871 of SAUE01000679.1, forward strand.
AGCGGAATCTCTCCGTTCTTCAGCTTAACCTCGTGCTGGGATTCGCCGTCCTCGCCGGTAACGGCGTTGCCATTCTCGTTGTCGGCATTCGCGCTTCCAGGACCACAACATCCGCCGAAGCGACGATGAAAGGCAATTTCACGATGCGTTCGATCGATTTCTGCCGTCGAATTACAAGTGATTTTTTTAATTGCCACACGTTCGCCCGAATCCAAATCCTCGGCGCTGAAGATTTGGCTGAAGCCCCTATAAAATAATACTCGAAAAGTATTATTCCGACAAAAATTAATTAAAAAAAGTTTTCAAACAAGACAAAATTCCTTCTCAATCGAACCGTGTACCATCACAAGCATCATCATCAAAAAACTATTAAAGAAAAATATTTTAAAATACAAAAACAATCTTACAAGAGTCTAGAATTCTAGATCAATGCTGTAACTTGCTTCAGAAATGCACCCGGCACAAGGTGGGATTCAAAACGTATTTTTGTCAGATTCAAAAGAAAATTTCCGTCCATTGTTCAGGATTTTGGATGAAAAAAGATACAAAAAGCTGAATTTAAATATATCCGAATGCTTAAACAATTTGATGCAATTTGGATGCAATGTAAACTAGATAAAATAGAAGATATGCAAAAACGAATTCAGATATGTATAGATCTTCGGATGCATTTTGAATGCAAGTTACAGACAGCACTGAGCCAGATGTATTGGTCAATTAACTATAAAATTAACTAAAAAATAAAGTAACAGACTATAAAGCTAATATAAAAAATGAATATTCCAAGTATTTAGAGTTAAAAAAGCGGCGCTTACTTGATCTAAGGAAAAGGTTACCCCGAGGCGATTAGCCGCTTCAAATGATATTGGCGTCCGTCCGCCTCGATGTCCACTCGACTACCAACACACCCCATTAAAGCAAAACAAAAAATTGCGGAAAAATTTCCGAGCACCCGGCCGACACAAAATAAATAATCAAATAAACTATTTACAAAACCCTGAAATAACACTCAACCAATGAATTCGTTAAAAGAATTGTGACCTCAAATAGCAAGTTCTTTAACCGTTCAAAATTGACGATAAACTTCGAATTGAAACAAAAGTTTATTGATAAATAAATAAATGAAATTTAACACAACTTGAAACAACTTCAATTTATAGTGCAAAATTGAGTAAGGCAGAGAGAGATTCCTCAAAATTAATGCAGAATTTCGAATACAAAAATTTCCATCGCAGCTAATTATTTTCTTACATGTAAAATAATTATTTTTATAATTTATTTTGAAATAATGACACATATTCCGCCTCAAATTATTTATGTCCAATACATTGATTAAAAAACTGAAAAGGCACGCAAAGATCAAGCTTTTAAAAATTGTATTTATTGATTAGAAAGTTTTAAAAATGAAATATTTAAGACAATAAGATAATAACCTGATAAAGTTCAGATAAAATTACTTCGAACTAAATAGAGATCAAAATATGTGAAAAAATGTCATATAACAAATAAAGCGCGTTTGAAATTTTATTTAAATGGCTAGTATTGTGCAAGCGAATAAATAACTGATTTTCACAAAAACGAAAAGGCAAGATAAAGCTGAAAGATTGGAATAAAAAAATAAATTACTCAAATTTATTAAAACTGCGTTCGGCAACAACGAAAAATAAAACTGACAAATGGAAATTCAGAACATAAAAAATTGAAATTTAAAAATTGACTATATTAAAAAAATTAAAAATTAGTTGTATTTTTCAAAGATACCTGTAAGAATCTAAAACTCGTCCTTTCCCCGCCGATGAGCGTGAGCGGTCGGCGTGGAAAGTGGGCCAAGCGGTTGTTCGTCGGCCATAAACCTGGCCGCACTTCCCGCCAGATCCTCGCTGCCGTCCGCCGTCTGGTAGGTCGCTGAAGAAGTAGCCAAAAGCGTAATGTTCTTGTTCTCATTGCCATTCCCCAAATCATCCGCGGCATTCGGCTCGACGATGGCCGAATCCTCCGTGTCGGAGACGTATCCCGGCTGATACGTGTATCGCTCCGGTTCCACCACCAGCGGGTAGGTGGTAAAAGCACGGAGTGTGTCGTTCTCCGACAACGCAAACGCCTCCGTCCACTGCTTGTTGGGATGTTTTCCGTAAAGAATCGGCAGGAATTCGTCCAAAGCCATCAATTTTTTCAGCGGCTCAGCGTCCAGTAACTTTTGAGCGCCGTGGTTGGTGATCGCGTATCCCAACGTCCAGTACGAATAGCCGACAGTACTCAAGTAACGATGGCCTAAAAAACTAAAAATTACCCAATATTCAACGAGAAAAATATTTTTCAAATCTTCAAATTGTAAGAAAGAATTGTGTGCTACAATTTCAAACATTATTCCAAACCAAAAAATCGATTGTAATAGAAATTAGTGAAAAAATTATTCATTTCTTGCAAATTAAAATGACAAATATAGTCGGAATATTTATTTTACGCGCGTAGTGGGTCGTAATTTGAACGAAAATGTCTTAGGCAGAATCAAGCCCATAGCCAGAAAAAAANGATTTTTTAGGGACCATAACTTTTGTTCAGGTATACGGAGAAAAAAGTTAATGTTATTTTTGGAAAGCTCTTGAAAAGCTGTTTTTTTTATATATTATTTTGATTTTTACAAAATTTGTTTCGTCTCAATCCTTTAAAATAAAATTTTAAATTTCATTTGGGGGGGGGGCCTCCCTGGCTACTGGCCTGGGCAGAATGATTGGCAACTTGTTTTGAATAAATTGCAGAAATTTATGTTAACATGCAGGCAAATTTCGCAAATAAAGCAAAAAAGTCGCAAATTGTCAACTAAAAATTCAAAAAACAAAACACCAAAAGTCGTACAGGGACTATTTCAGCTGTACCACGCGCAACAAAAAAGTTTTCCTACCGTGTCTCGTAATTTATTCAACAATAAAATAGACAAAAAAGAACTAACCCGATACGAAGAATTCATCGCCGTGTGCTCTCATCTTCTTTCTGCCCAAATAAATAAAGTCCCATTCAACGCGCGTCTTCATCAAATCCTCGGTAGTGGCCGCCAAAATTTCCAGTCCATTCTCCGTAAAGCGAATATCGTCCTCCAAAATCAGTACCTTCTCCAGGCCTTGGGCCACGACTCTCTGCCAAATCTCGAAATGGCTGAGAAAACAGCCGATTTCGCCGCGCTTCATCGGCCGCTGGTGATACGGGTCCTGGTAGCCGGGCAGGAATTGAAACTCCGCCAGTTCGTCGTCGGTTAGCGCTGAGCCGTCCACGGCCTCGAACACCTCAAAATCAACGCCCAACGTTCGCAAAATAACACTCATTTTTTGCAGTCTTTCGGGACGTCGCGCCAAATTTATTAGGAATATCGCGTCAAAACCAAATCGCGTTGGCTCGACCGGTCTTCGTTCCACAATCACCGACTGCGGAAAGGACATCGGGCCACGATCAGAGACGAGATTGGCTAGGAATGTGTTCATCTAAATAGAATAAAAAAGAGTACTGTAAGACAAAAAAATAATAAAGGTAACTGTAAACAATTTTGAAGCTTTTCATATTAATTATCCCCTCCAAAACGCATAAAAATCTTCATAAAAGTCTCCAATCCAATTAAGCTTAAGATCAAAAGCATAAAAAATAAAAGCTTTGTGGAGGGGGAAAAAGCAAAAAATCACCAAAAAATTTTTTTACACTAAGACTTCCGATTTCAGGACAGAGACTAAAGCCCCCCCCCCTCCCCAGCTGCCTCTCGCTCAAAGTAAATCAAAAACTAGCGCCAACAATAATTAAAAAAAACCCACCACTCGGCGGTGCTTTTGCGGATTGGAGTGGAGTCGCGAGTCAATGAAATAGCCGTAAAAGTGTGAATTGTCCACAACGATAGGAATATTCATCGAATAGGCGCTAAACGCCAGAATATCGATGGGATGACCGTTGCCGTGATAGTCACGCAAATTGTTCTCATCAAAAGACAAATACGAACTGTCTTTGTGTTTTAAATTGAAAAGCAGTGGTCCATTCGCGTAATATACCTAATTTTAAAAATTACAGTACTGAAAGTGCGCATCTTTAGTACTGCAAGAGGGAAAAATTTGCCATTTTTTGAGCAAAAATGTATGACTTGCAAAAAAAATTTTAATTTTATTTTTTTTAGGAAAGGGGGGTCATTCGAAACAATTTTTTTTGCAAATCTTGAAAAATGCAAAACAGTTATTCAAATTTCTATTTTTTCACATTCGCAAAAAAAAATTCGCAAACGCGATATAGAATTCTGTATAACGTTGAATTAAATGATCGGAATTTTCCGATACGAATTTTTTTATAAAGACAAAAAAGTTTGCGGTTTTCGCAAATGAAATTTACTTGCGGCCCATCTGTGGTGAAGTAAAAAATCGGAATAATAAACAACGAAATTACCAACCCTTTGACTGCCGACCTTTTTCCTCGACACAAACTCATCGTCCATCAACGCGTGAACATTCGAATGAGCACCAAATGGCGCATTCAACAGCGGCGCCACAATTGCCGCCGGCAATTGTGTAGTACTGTTGGCGTTGAGTAGGAGCGCAACTAGATGCCTCACAGAATTCTCCACTAGCAACGTGTCCGTGTCCGCTATCAACGCAAACGCGCAGCCGCGATGGCGTGCCGCGCCAAGCGCCTCCTCGCGCCAATTCGACGCGGCCGCGTTCGCGAGTTCGTGTATGATCGCCGAGCGAAATAGTTTGGGCGCCAGCGCAATGCACCAACTAAAAATTACAAAAAATCCATATTAAATCAATATAATGTGACGTAAATGTGATAGCCAGAAGCCCCCCCCCATGGGAAAATATATAAAATTATAAATTATGAAAAAAATTCAGCCAAAAGAAAGATTTCCTCTGCACATGATTCTAGAGACTTCTTCATTTTCCCACCTGACCAAAATTTTCACCTGAGTCTAACTTTTTATTTATTATTCTCCGACACATTACTAAAAGGTAATCACAAATGGTCCGAAAACCTCAGAAGCGATTCAAGAATTATTGACTTATAAAAATTTGATCAATGGGAACTGAAGAAGTGCCGTTTTTTGAAAAAGTTTGCTGTTTTCCTCGACTCATTTCACCACAAACCTCTTCAAGTCTGAAATAAGATCGTTGGAATTCGGTGTGTTGGGATCAATGAAGAAGGCAACGTGCATTCGGTCCTTCGGGTAGCGCCACGTTTCCAGCGTACCCAAAACGTAGGGCAGCATATGTGAGGCAAAATCTTCGTGCACGCGAATCTCGACGCCAACAATTGGATACAAGTGACGATAGTCGCCTTCATCGGGCAGCGCACCCGGAAAAAGCTGCCAACTTGACGCCGCTAAGACTGCGGCCCATACAAAAATGTTTATCAAAAACATTGAACACCTAAAAATTGCACGATTGATAACAGTTATAAAGGGAATCCGGATTCAGCCTGATCATTCAGGCCATGAGACTCTGATGACGACTGATGACCGAAAACGCCCAAAAATTATAAACTTGAGCTGCTACCAACGAGTCTCCATTATGGCTGTGGCTTGAACCCTCTTTTGAAGCATTGATTGAATAATTCAAGTGAATCAAATGAATCATTTGTCGAAATCACCTTAGGGGAATAAATTTTCGATTGAAATATAAAATATTCCAAAATTATATGCTTCTTAACAATTATTATTTAATTTTGTTTTACTCACTGTTCGAATTAGCCGTAATCAGATAAGTGATTCATCTGAATTCAATCAATAAGTTGAATCATCGTAGATTCAACCACAGAGATTCAAGTCAGAGCCGTTTTTAAAAATTATCCAATCGTCACAAAACGATTTCAGTTCGACAAAAGAAGAATTGGAAATTTATCGTTCAAAAAATACTTATTAAAAATACTTATTTAAAAAAAAAAGTAAAAATATGTTCGGAACATTTTTATAGTCAACGAGTCGAAGTTCGATGTAAAAGTTTTTATTCATTCAAAAAATATTATGAAATATGTGCATGATTATGAATATATATGCAGGACACAAAACTAGAGGATTAAATATGAATAGTTTAACAGAAGTAGAAAAAATGTATATAATGGAATCAATCAAGCAATCATGCATTTCTTTTCAGTTGAAATTTTGAATTACTTAAAAAAAACTTCAATTTTGCTACATTAAAGTTATTATTCAAAAAAACTCGAAAATGTTAAAATTCATAAATTCTTTATCAAAAACAATAGCAAAATTTTCTTTGTTGAATTCAATTGAAAATAAACAAAAAAATTATAAAGGTAGTAAAAATAATTTGAAAAAATATGCACGAAAAAGGTAGAAGTTATTACAAATGAGACAAATATGTACAATCATTGCCGTTTCGCAAAAGAAGAAAAATATTCAAAAAAACCAGGCGTAGACTTGGCTAAAAAATATCTCGACATCCTCTTTGGGCAAAACTACAGAATAGAACCCGTCGAATTTAGCGACACGGATGGTGTCATTCGAAAGGTCTCGCTGAGGTAGAAAATATATACATTTGCGCCATAAACCACTGAGAAGTTATGGTACTTTGAACTTACCAAAACCAAAAGGGGGGATCAAGGTAGTCCAAAGTACCATAAGATGGGACCAAAGGTTTTTGAGTGAAAAGAATTTTGCAAGTGTGGGATTGCGACTTTTACACTTTATTATATGTCACTGGAATGCACAGATTCCAAACATCCAATCTATCGAAACGGAAAAAATGTTGATTTTCCCTTCAAAGGTTTGCAAACCGCGAGGTGGGACCAAGGTAGTGCAATTTTAAGAAAAAAAACGTTATTTTTTCTTCATTTTGCTGAAACAATAATGATTCTAATGCCACAAAATGCAATTTTGTGGATTCGAAGAAAAATCAACTTTAAAAGAATTCCACTACGTTGGTCCCCCCCCCCCTTGGTTTTGGTAAGTTCAAAGTACCATCTGTTTTATTTCGGGGGTACAAATGTATATATTTTCTGAATTCTCTCGACGAGACCTTTCGAATGACACCATCCGTGTCGCTAAATTCAACAGGCTCTATTCTGTAGTCTTATCCCTCGTTTAAACGATTTTTTAGTTGTGGTATTTTCCGGCTAAATTACTTCGATTAATAGGACAAATCAAGTCAATTTCTGTCAAAAACAAAATACTAATTGCAAATTAAAAAAGAATAAGAAAACCTCCGCAGTCATACCCAGATGAAAAGCAACAAAAAAAGCTACTGACTAAATCAGATTTGAAACCCATGTACACCAAATATATACAATAGAGATGTAATAAAAGAGAAATGTAAAATATGTTGAGGCCATAAAAATATAGAGATCATGTTGGAAAAAATGTATGTGGATGTCAGAAACTTGAATCTCGTTAATGGTTTTATTAGTCGGGTAAAACCTTGAGATTCTGGTTTCGTATTAATTTGTCGAGCGCAAAGCGAATATTCAGCGAAGGTAGCCTGGCGTTCGGGTCCGCCGACCAGCACTCGTTCATTATGCGCACCAATTCGCGCATAATCTGGTAATATTAAATTTTGCAAAACTATATGACGCTTTTTCCTCAATATCCACACCAGAGCTGCGTGTAATTACGAAAAATTATTTTTGTAACTCGTAATTCGTAACTTTACTTAAATTTCGTAACTCGTAATTACAAGGCTAAAAACCTCACAATAACGTAACTTCACCACCAAAAAAGTTTCACAAAAAATTTTACAATTTTTTGATGTTGTAATATACTGAAAAATACGAAAAATATGATGAAAAATCGTCAGAATTTTTTTAATGAAAATTCCTTGAAAATTGCTGTTTTTAGCAGATTTTAAGGTGAAGAAATTTCCAGAAAAGTTGAAAATACCTACACCAAAAATGCGTAATTACGAGCAATTTCTCGTAATTTCGTAATTACGCACATCCCTGATCCACACTCCTCAATAAATTAAATTCCATTATTTTTTTGGCAAAAAAAAACAACTAGAACCTGTCCTAAACAAATCCAAAAACGAATTTTTCAGATTCCATTTTAAAGTCAAAAAATTGTCGGAAAAAATAATTAAATTCAGTAATCCCAAAAATGTAAAAAAATACCGGTGATGTTTGCCACTCGTGATGAATTGTGGGCCGCAATTTATTCACGCACACACACTCGCGCATGTCCTCCAACGTCGGCTCCCGCGGCACGTACTCAAAGTAGGGGACTTCACGCGGATAGCTCTCGAAGCAGCCGATATCGTCGGACGAGACGCGCTGACACACCTCCCACATCACCAGCGCCATCGCGTAGACGTCCATCCGTGTGTAGGAGTCGAAGGACTCCTCCGCAAAAGAATCCATCAAAAATTCGGGAGCCGAATAGCGCTAAAGTTGGGATAACACAAGTTAAAAAAACAAAAAAAACGTCAGAACAATACGGTGTAAAAATTGCTAATGAACCAACTGAATCTTTTTCGCGCATTTTTTAAATAATTCCGGCTATAGGATAATGTAAAATTATTTCCAAAACAATTAAAAAACGCTAAAAGTTACCATTGTGCCGCCACGAGAATTCGCCGGCAAATCGATTTCTCCTCTGAGACAACGCACGGCCAACCCCAAGTCCGCGATTACGCACGTCAAGTCGCTTTTGACGAGAATATTGCGAGATTTTATGTCGCGATGCGCTATTCCCGGCTTTGTCGATGCTGGAAATGAGTAAATTAAATGCCTTGTACCAGTGGCTTCGGGAATAACGAGGGGGGGAGGCAACCAAACATTTTATATTAAATTTTGCAAGTTTGCAGATGGAGATAGCCAAAATCCAAAATTTTCCATTTTTACCTCCGACTCATAATTAACATAATAATTGCATTATAAACCCAAGCATTTAAAAAACCCCAAAAATCTATTGTTTTACAAAAAATTCGCATTTTTGTCAATACGAAAAAATTCAAAATTCAGCTCAAATAAAAAGTAATTCATCAAAGCTCTCCTAAAGAAACAACAACCACTTCTAAAACACTCTAAAACTCGCGATAAAAACTTCAACCACACTACTACAACAAGAGCATACGATTGTGATGATTGATGCCGGGAACTTCGGTGTGTAAGTATGTTAGGCCGAGAACGCAACTGCGAATGAATTGGACGGCCAAAACCTGGTTGATTTCATAATTTCCCAAATATTCGTAAAGCGATCCGAACGAACAATACTCGGTGATCAGCCACAGTTGCGTATCCGTTCCAGTGTCTGCAAATTGAAATAGAACCTTTAAAGAGTCCAAAAACCCAACAAAAACATTAAAAATTATAAAAATGTTTGAAAAAGTTTGTTAGTTGCAAGGTAGACATTTTCGGATTTCTAAATGATCGCTAAATTCAATTCTTTCAAAAATTATTAAAAAATGTATTTTCAAATGTGGTATGCAGTTTTTTAAGTAATTTTTTCTTTAAATCAGAAAAAAGTAGAATATTTCAATCGACACGAAATAAAATTTTTCATAATAAACAAATTTTAGTAAAAAATCCATATTAATAGATTTCCGTCAAATTTTTTGGTCAAAATGTCCAAAAAAAACGATCAAAAAACCCAATAAAAAACTTAATTGGTACATACCTTTATTGTCGCTGGAAATCCACCGTAAAATATTCGAATGTCGCAGCATATTCGTTCGATAGATTTCGGTCTCGCGCTGCCAGGAGGCCTCCTCCCTAGAGACGAAAATCTTCACGGCCACTTTATCGCCACGCCATTCGCCAAGAAATACCTTTAAAAAATTTTAAACTCCACCAAAAAATATAGACGTATTGTGCTCAGCATAAAGAAAGAATCATATGCTTTTGGCCAGTCGAAAAAGATTAAAATAAAAAATTAATTTTGGAAACATTGGAGAAAGATGAAAGAGAGCTAAAATTTAAAAAAAAAGTACCAAAAAACCGTAAAAGTATATAACTTAACGTAAAACTTAAAGTAAACTTAATAAAATTTAACGTAAAGGTATTATGCTCAGCATAAAGAAAAATTCATGTTTAGCCAGTCGAAAAAGAATAAAATATAATTCAATTTTAATTTTGGAAACACTTCAGAGAGCTACACCCATCGACTTTTTTTAAATAGTGCCAAAAAAAGATTTTTTTGGGATCCCTTTTAGTGGAAAAGTACCCGTGTGCCACGTTCTCTCAGCCTAATTTCAGATTTCTGGGCACTCCGCCCCTGGCTTTGGCAAAAAATAATGGCTGCAAAATGTTTCATAAGTTCCTTCCCAAAGTTAAAAAAATTCATCAATATATTAGAAAAAAGTAACCTCTCCGAATCGACCTTGTCCAATAATGTGATAGAGCGTAATTTGACGCGAAATCGTTCGCTCGGTCAAAGATGGAATGCCGGCGCCAGAGCCGCTGGAATGTGTCGTGGAGTCCAAATCGTCCAAAAGCGCCTTCAAGCGATTGCCCTCTTCGTTCTAGTTTATTGTTAACATTACAAAAATTTAAAACATATTAATGAATTTTGAGTGCTAAAACCGTTGACCTCAAAAATGAGAGAATAGAGTAAGCGTCATACGGAAAATAGTTTCCATACTAACTCCGTGGGAATGAAGTACTCTTCATCTCTGATAGGCCCGCCACTGAGTCGGTAGAAAAAGGGTTTGTTGCAAAAACAACAAACAATTTTTGAACCTATGAGAGTGGCCTATGATCATAAAGATTAGCCCACACCCTATACCACCACAAAATAACTAATTTTCTGCCTCAAAAAATGTTTTTTATTTACCTCAAAATTGGCGCTAACGGAGCGGTGAAGTCGCTTCTCCGCCAAATTCCCAACGAGTCCCTGGAGGATTTCCTTGGCGTTGTCGCTACTGCACCAAAATATTCCCACTAAAAGGCCGGCCGCCGAAAACACCACCGCCACCACAAGCAACAAAAAAATGTACCAGTGCAGGGAGTAGGACTCTTTTGGTGAATTTGGTGGCGGCTAAAGTATTTCTTTAAGTATACAAAAATTAAACAAAAAATAAACACTTTTCAAAAGGAATATGTTACAAAAATACATGGTTTTCCTTCAAAAATTCAACTATTATCATCGAAAAATTAAAATTTCAACACTCATAAACAAACAAATAAAACCTCAAAATGATTGCACAATGACGAGTTAGAGCAGCACTCCACGATTTGTCTTGAGCCCTTGACCATTTCGCACACAAATGGACGACCCGGCGGAACAAGATCAACAGAGGAGATACAACTGAAATTGACATAAAAAAGCATCACTTAAATCTAATGCTGAATAGGGTTTTTCATACTCAAAAAAGACAATATCACGTTCTTTGTTATACCAAACTTTAACCCAACGATTCTCATCCAAACAGGCACAGGACAAAAAAGAGATAATATTCAAATCATGTGACCGACCCCTCCCCCTCACCTCAAATTCGAAAATTTTTGCGCCCCCCCTTCTCCGCCAAGGACCAAGAAAAAGGTCCTCAAATTTTCAAAGTGCTGTCACCTATGATTCGAACATAAGCTAAAATTTAAAATAAAAGATTTCGCTTACGATAGCGTTATGTCTTTGACGTTTCCGCCGCTATCGAACTTCACGGCTTTATAGCAAACGCCGCCATCGTGCGCTCGACAAATGCCCGTGAAAGTGGGACCGATAATGTCCGTTATTTCCTTATCACAACCTAGTCCCGTACATTCGCAAAAAAGCTCCCCATCTCGAATTGCGGAGGTCGACTCTATAATGATGAATTTCATGATTTCCGTCTGCCAAAACTACCAACAATTTTAACGACAAAAAACAAAATAAACTCACCCAAGACGCGTCTATTGAATTCGGCCTTGATGTTTTCCAAAATTAACGATGAATTGGACGGAACCGTCGTTGTGCAATCGACGTAAATAACTCCGATAAATAATGCAAGGTAAATTATACACTTCATGTTTATCGGATTCTCGAAACAAAAAATAATAAAATTGGAAAGTTTAACAACAAAAAATTCTTTAAAAAACATTGCTACAAGCAGACAAACTAAATTTCTCATTTTCACGCAGACCGTTGTAGAACGAAAATGTATTTATATGAAACTGGAATGCCAGTTCGTGTACAACTTACCTTTAGAATGACGCTTATACATATAATTTGGGGCAACATTAATCATGCAAAACGTTAGATGTTCATTATTTATAACTAGTCATGGCAACCAATCAACAAATATACTAATTACAAACTGGACTCCACAAATTTTACAATTTTGCCAACGCCACAAAAATAGGGCCACGACCAGGGACTACGTAAGTGCGTGTAAAATGGTTCATAAAAAATTGTTTGCAAAATTACAAAAAAAACGTTCACGACATATGATCGATCGGTCATACAAGTCAAACAGATACCCTGCACCCAAAAGCCGCCTAGGCAGCGACTTCACCGCTCCGTTTCATAATTTTTTAATTTAAGAAAACGAGCAAAACAATATTTGATATCTCCATAATCCCTCCTTCTTTCTATTCTTTCAGTGTGTTCAGCAGTGCTGGGACTTGAATCCGTTTTGAATCCGGATTCAAACAGCGGATTCAAGTCCGAGCACTGGTGTTCACACATAATTGATTATGTAGATGGGAAACAAAATTTTTGTAATCGATTG
>SAUE01000680.1:9941-21813 GCA_009724625.1 Deladenus siricidicola
ATGAGTCAAATGACTCATTTGAATCATTGATTCAAATGACTCATGATTCATCCGTGATTCAAGTCACAGCCCTGGTGACTACAGTATTTCCCGTACTCAATATAGGCGGGGTTCCAATTGGACATTTTGTGAAAAAACCAATTAAAAAAGATTTTGTAACTAATAGAAAACATCGATATAGTAAATATTGTTTGCCACTACGGTCCGATTGTAGCGTGTAAGTGAAACTAGCGGAAAAAGTCACCTTCCTCAGCCCTCCTCTCGCACAATTAGTCAGTCATTCAACCTGATTATGTACAAAATGGGCCATCGACATTTGCGGATTCGACTTCCGCGGCCCCATTTTTCCGGCGCAATCCATATCTTGACATTTTTATGTACATTTATAATATAAATTGATATTTTGAAAAAGAATTTTATTTTACTTTTGAAAAACAAATTTGTCGATTCTTCTAAGATCTAAGATCAATTTTTCAATTTCAAATTTATATTACATATTTATATTATTTATTTCATTAAAAAAGTTATTTTCAAAGAAAAGTTTATTCATCAATTATCAATGTACGTTGATAACATGTATAATATTACAGTGCTTGTCAAAATTGTCGACTAGCCAAAATTGCCGATTACGTAAATATTTTTTGAAAAAAATTGATTAAGGTTTAAAAAAACTATTTTGAAATTTTTTAAAATTGAAATCAAAATTTTTTACAAGTAAAGTTTCTGTTATTCCTAAAAACACCAAAATATGGTTTGGGCCGCAAAATGTTGGGCCGCAAAAGTCAAGACCGCACAAGTCGGGGCCGCAAAAGTCGGAGCCGAAAATGTCGGAGCCAAGTGCAAAAAATATCGGGGTCAAGTGCAAAAGTCATTTCAGACCGCATTTCTATATTGCGAACAACAACGGATGGCGCTCCAATGTCGATAATTAACACTAATCCAATGACGAGTAAAATTTTAGAATTGTACTTAGAATATTTGAGAATATTAGATGACTCAAAAGCTTTAAAAATATAAAATTAATTTGATTTCAGCTGATAAAAATAAAATTTTGGGTGGTACTGTTATCACAAAGATGGGCGGAATTAATTCAAAAGTTGCGGACATTAGTTTTTCTCACCTAAATACGAAAAAGGAAATATCGAATACTCGTGATCGAGGATTCTATCCATGTGGGTTATGGAAAATATACACTCATTGTAAAATACAAAACAAATACATACATTCATATTAAAGACGTTGTTTTCTTATTGTTCTAGCAGTCAAAGAGTTTATTAAATGGTTTTTTCCTAACAAGAATCGACTCGAAGACGAACAGACCCTAAAAATGTTCAGCTCAATTCAAGTTTTTACGGCATGTTTTGCTGGTTTTGCGCACGGTGCAAACGATGTAAGGTTAGAAAACTTTTGATTAAAAATAACTGCATATATACATATGTATCAGGGGTGTGGAAATTTTCCATTTTCGGTGTTTTTTTATTATCACGAAGTTTAATAGGTCCTTTTGACTTTAATAGGTCCTTTTGAATTTCGAAATAACATTCATTTTCGGCTCACAGCTGATACAAACCTGCAAAATATTTTTTTACAAATAAAAACACTTAATTATAACTGTAAAAATATCCGGCCTCTGTTAATAAGAACGGTATCATTCAACTATACACATAAATACATCTTTGTAGTAATGCGATTGGCCCATTAACGGCTCTAATGTACATTTATAAAACGATGGATATCAAGCAAGTTGGTCAAACACCATTGTACATTATTATCTATGGTGTGATAGGAATTTGCTGTGGATTATGGTTGATTGGTCATCGCGTTATGAAAACAGTTGGGCAAAATATGTCGGATATACATCCAGCCAGGTAACTTGTAAATTGCAATAAATGTGACTATTGGTAAATTTACAAACACATATACAATTTTAGTGGTTTTACGATTGAATTTGGAGCCGCAATGACAACATTAATTGCTAGCAAATTTGGATTACCAATTTCTACTACTCACTGCTTGGTAAATAATTGAAGAATATCGTCCAAAAATTTAAATTTTTCTAAGATCTTCCCCTAACTGGGGAAGATTTATCAAAATCTTGTGAAAGGTTTTTGAATGTTTTTGTTTTTTTGCAAAAATTTAGATTTTAAAAGTGTCATCAATTTGGCTGAAACCGTGATTGCCTTTTTGTCGTTTTTTGATTAGACATTTGTGTTATGTTAAGTTCACTGCACTCTACTTTTGCATTTTTGTACTTTTTTAATACATTTGAATTATTATTAATGAAATCGTAGAAATAAGACTTAACCAATAAACTTTTCCTACCAACTAATTCACGAAAAAATTTGCTACGAAACGATAAATATTGTAATTTAGAGCAACAAATTTTGAAAATTTGGTAATTTGCGCTATTTTGAAAGCACTAATGTGGTACATACATATTATTTCAATATCGACATTCTATAATAGTAATGTAATGGTCAATCTTACTGTAACTACTGTAATGGTCAATCTTTTTAACATTATGTTTTTATGCCAATTCCTTTGTCTATGCGACATATTAGTGCTTTTAAAAAATCGTCAACTTACAGAAATACGATATTATGCATTTTGTAGCAAATTTCTTCGTGAATAAGAGGAGAGAAAGCACACAAATTCCAACCTCTTTTGACTTTATGTTTTTTTGCAATGATCACTCGAGGAAGAATGAAATTTTGTCCAAATTTTATCAAATGATTTTTTTTATTTTCGACTTTATGTAACTACATAATTGGGTAGAGTAAGAAGGGCGTTATCTTTTACAAAATCAGAATACTTCATCTAAAAACCACAACTTTTTTGTTAGAACAATTAATCCTTAGAATAAAATATTTGAAGAAATAATTCTCAGTAACAACTTTGACGTTTTTGCTAAGAAACTTTTGAAAGCGAGACTTCCCCGCGGGGCTTATGACGAATCAAATTCAGTATCAAATTCTCAACAATAATGGCTTAAAGACTCTCCATTTGTTTTTTTGTTTTTATCTCGCATATTCGTTGTCATTGTTCATGCTTGGTTGATTAGTTTTTGGTCTTGTTTTAAATTCTCGACGATGCTTCGAAGTTATTTCAATTTTATAGATTCTCGCAAAACTTTACCCTTTCTAAGTATTTAAACTTTTCTTTTTCTATGGTCACAAATTTCATATTAATTTCCAGCAGAATTTCTAAAAAAGTAAAATTTTTTTTTATGTTTTACGTAGAAGGCCGATAATGTTTAGGTGGGTAGTGTTGTTGGCGTGGGTTCCGTGAAGGCTGGCACAGGCGTAGATTGGAAAGTTTTTGGCGGAATTGTGCTATCATGGGTCGTAACTTTACCGGTCTCCGCCATTCTTTCGGCGCTTATTATGTTTGTATTGAAAATTATTTTCTTAAAGGTTTAAAAAAAATTACGTTTTGTATTTTTTTACAGCCATTATAAAAAGTATTTTAGCCGAATAAAAATGATTTTAGCCGATATATATACAAAAAAGATTTGGTTCGAAAAAAAACGCAAAAATTCAAGTGTTCGTACAATTATGGCCTGCATTGTACATATATGCAATTTTTTATAATTGATACACATACTTTTTAAAATTATTTTAAATATATTCACAATTAAATAAATCGAAAACCTTATGACGCCTTAAAATCAAAATTTTTTTGTGAATTTTTTATTATAAAAAAATTTTTCCTGTCATTCGCCTATATTAAAGCTGTATTAAGCTTCAAAAATTGACACCCATGTATTAGCAAAAAATCCTGAGCCGATAATCAATTGAGCCCAAGGCCTATTGTAAAAACTGAGCATTAAATAAGCATTAAAAAACAGTACCAAGCATTAAAATTTTTTTAATGTTTATTGTAATCATATTGCCATTATGATAATAACGCATACACATAATTAATTATTGAAAAATGTTTTAAATATGGAGTGAATACATATAAAATTTGCCAAAAAGTAGTAAAAACATTCAAGCAAAAAATGAGATTTTAAAAATGACCACAAATTGCTCAAAAATAATTATAGGCCGGAAATAAGGCCAGAGCAATTCTCAGTAAGAAATTCGGCCAATTGTCTTTCGCCAATATTCTTTTTTAATTCGGCAGTTGTCTTTTGGCTAGTTGTGTTTCGGCGAACTGGGGGACACCGTTTAGAGTTCATTTTTAAAGTATTCATTCGTTTCATAATTTTTTTATTACATCCCAATATACTCATATAAAAATTACAACAACTTATTGAAAAAAATAACAACTCAAATACAAAATTATAACAACCACATTTTCATTGTAAACATAATACCAGCAGACAAAAAAGCTGTTATTGGAAGGGTACATACCCAGGAAAAAACCACACTTCTAAAAATGGACCATCGTATCCCTTCGCCAGCCTTTATCGAACCTACGGCAACTACACTACCCACCAGACAGTGAGTTGTCGAAATAGGTAAACCTATCTTTGAGGCACACAGTGTCGTAACTGCCGCACCAAATTCAATTGTAAAGCCGCTAAACAACAAGATATAACACATATAATAATTAAAAAATATGTTTGTTGAATAAGTTCGTTAGTGAATTAATTAATTTTGTTCGTTAATAAAAATACCGAATTCGCGCTCATTATAATAAATTATTATATCACGACTTTCATAAAATCTGATAAAAGCTAATCTTCGATTTCCCTTGTGCCCCTCTCGTTATTTTACTTTATTTATATTTAGTCTTTTTCCATTACCACGTGGGAAACCTTATCTATATCAACGAAATTAAGAAACGAATCAAAATTTGCGGTATATTTAAAAAGCCAAAATTGAGCAAATTTATTGCGAATAAATAATATTCTGTATGTGAGCTGATATGTATAAGTCTATCGCTCCATTTTTATATTTTTATTTAAACTTATGATTTTTTTCTTCGCTAAAATTACTCTCATAATTCACTCATAATCCCTAAAAGTAACGTAATAGTGTTATAAAAATAGTAGTAACCATGAGAATGCCATTAGAATAAAAAAACATTTTTCAGTATTCGATTACCTAGCAGGATGTATTTCTGACATTTTCTGCCCAACCGTTTTGATTACTTTGTGACCAAGTGTACACAAGCCAATACAAATAGCCAATACACCATATAGAAGAACATAAATAGGGGTGGGCGATTTTTGAGATACGTCTTGGTCGTAATAGATGGCAAGCAAGGCGGTTAGCGGGGCAATTGCATTACTGTAAAATCACCTCATTATTACATAATTAATGACAAAAATAAAACTGACCAAATTTTTTTACATTAATTTTTTAGCCGTTTCTTACAAATGGTAACAAATTTCACCGCGAGATGTCAATCTCGCCTACATATATTAAAGTAAATAAAGTAATTCTTTGATACAAATTTTTCTTGTCCAAAACGTCAAAATAAAGTGCGATACTTTACCTGACATCATTGGCACCATGTGCAAACCCGGCAAAACAGGCGGTAAAAACCTGAATGGATGTAAACAGTCGTAATGTTTTCTTATCTTCCTGACGATCTTGTGCCGGTAAAATCCAATGTGTTAACCCGATTAAACCTATTTTATAATTTTAGATGATTTGTTTGGATTATTTTGGTTTAACTTACTCCAATCAAATCGTTGTGGTATGTAATCTTGGTCAAGGCGAATTCCACCACCTATAATCTCCTTAAAATTTGTTGGATCATTTCCATTATTTATAGTTGCAATCGATAAATCTTTTTGCCCCAAGCAGGTGCTAATACTTCGTTGTTGACAGGATCGCTTCGGAAATCTCACCGCATGTACACTCATTCCTCTAGTGCCACCGTCTACTTCTGCAATTGCGGCAGCTGTACGCGTAGTTTGTGCACGCATTTTTGTATTTGACTCAATTCGACTACTAATACGTCTACTCGGATCTTAACCACAATCATTTATTTTATCTTTTATTTTATTTTTCTTTGTTTTATATGTATAGTCATTTTTTATTTACAGTTAGTTTGTTATTGAATTTTTAGACTTTGAATCCAATTGATAGTTGCAAAACTCAAACTTACCGAAATATTTATTAGAAATTTTTTGGCTCGCCTGTAATTTTTAAAATTTAGTGCCACATGAAAAGAATTTACCTTCGTCGACAGTATAGAGTATATTATTCATTGTAATTCCACTGTTATCGCAAACTTTGGCAGATGTTTTTATGACCGGAAAACCCAAAATACTGCGCATGCTCGATCCTTTCCGACAACTAACGCCCCCCAGCGTTGCGATTGTATTTCGGCCTATATTACACGTACTTTTTATATCGCATACATATATATCGCATATTTTTCACGTTGCTCGACATTTTCTCGAGTCTTGTGTATTAAATTTGGTTTTGTGGTCAATAATAACATCCCCTAACTTTTGATATGGCGTCTTTTAAAAATAATCTCATTGGAAAATTTTACTTTTAAAAGCCATCCCCACATATCCCTAATGCCCAATAAACACGGACGATGAATACGGTAGTGGGGTCCGACTGCAGGCGGTTTTTTTAAACATTTAAAAGCAAACTATCGTATTTCTGAAACCCGCTTGCTAAATTGCTGTCAAAGCTGAGTCATGTATAGAATTTAAAGAAACAATGCATTTATTTTGTGATTTAAATAATCGTTTTTTATATCTTAATTTTTTAAGATGTCTTGAATATATGTAAGAAATTTTTTTTAGTTTATGTAAAAAGTCATGAATTTTTTGATTATTTTTAATTTTTGTCCTGAAAATGTGGTTTTTGTAAAAAATTCAGTTTATGAACTTTTTGTTATTAATGGTTTCATTTTTAAATAATAAAATCTTTACGATTGATCCACTTGACAAGTCTAGGCCTCATGATATAGTGTACGACGCCAGCTGATACTAATCCCAAAACGACGCTTAATATAATGGCATACTCCAACTGTAAAGATGACAGACCGAGAACTAAAAATATTAATGATTTTTTAAAGCGAAACTTTTAACCGAAAAATATTACATTGAAACTTAACTACAAAAGTTAAAGCAAACTTTGGGAGCCCTGATAACTGACTGCAAATGTATTAAACGCAATACATGCAAAATAGAATAATGGAAGCACACGAAGTCCACTTTCAAGTGGAAATTGCTAAATTAAGAATAATTAATTATAATTTGCAAATTATTATAAAATTATAACACACCTTTCTTAAAACGACAATGTCGACAATGATATATAGAACGCCGGAAATAACCCCGGAAAGTAATGGTGATAAAAACCAAGATCCAACTAAATCATTTTGATATTTTACATGGATTTTAAAATAGAGGTTATGTAATTTATAAACTGTCGCAGGAAGGTTGATAAGATATTAAGATATGTAATATGATGTAATAAAGAAACTAGAGTAGGCTGAACAGCCGTCATCAGCAAGCTCGAGGAAAGGAAAGATGTAAGTCTTTCTTTCTCTCGTGCCATAGATGTCAAAATGAGCTTCATCGGAAAAAAAGAATACATCCAAAAAATTGTGCATGACCAGCAGCCAAATCCAATTGCGAGGTGACATGCACAATGCGAGTTTCGTGATCAATTGGTAATTGATAAACATGAACAAACAAACAAAAAACAAACGCAAAACACAAAACAAAACTTTCAATATCCGTTGAATTGACTGTCGGGATGATATTCTCTCGTTTCTGGCCAAACTTCCAGTGCTGGTATACGAGTCCTCCAGGAATTTGGCCAAAACATCCTCAATCCTCAGTTCAGTTCGAACACATTTCTTCTGAGTCTTTATTGACCCTACCTGTTTCAAAGACCGTTTCCCACCATCAACGAATGGTTTTGTTATTCTATTTTAAGAAGGAAACTTCGGCTTTTTAGAACAATAAACTAAAATTTTAAACATTTAGAATAGATAATGAAATTAAAGCAAATCATAAATTATTCGGTATCAAACAAAATCTTCAAACAAAAAAAGTCGCACATCAAAGCCGTTGCAAATAAAACACTTGCTTCCAGGAAACATAGAAAATTTTTTAATTTTTCACTTTTTAAATTCTAAAACTGTTATACATATTTTAATGTTTTTAAGTTTGGCAATAATCACTGACTTATATTCAAAATTTCTTTCCAGTCAATGCCAGCAAAGCCTTTCAGACAGACGGAAAATCCAACTGTGGCACCCACCACACTTTGTGTTGTAGAAACAGGAAGTTCTGCAAATGTTGCGACGATCAACCAAATAGAACAACCTTAAATTTTTGCTTTAACAATTTACAATACATAAAACAAATTCATTGAAAAATAAATAGCTACATATTATATTAATTTTCTTTCACAATAATTAATCATACTTCCGAGAATTGCCAACTGGCCAAGTAGTAGCGCTTTTGGTTCATCGGCGTAAAGCGTGGTGTCTACAACCTTTTGTCTCATTGTGTCAGCCACATTATAACCTACAAAAATAGCGCCTAGTGTTTCGAAAATCGATGCAAGAAAATAAGCTCTCCTCAACGTCAACGCTTTTGAACCGACAGATGTGCCGAACGCATTCGATACATCATTCGCACCCATGCCAAATCCAAGCACAAATGCAAATATAGCGCCAGCAATTAACGTCCATAACAGCGAATTCTAAAGCTTCTCTTTTAATTAGAAAATATCAAAAATTTATGAAAAATCTGTCAGCTGATTACGAGATTGGTCCAATTTATTCTAAACATATGTACTTACATATATGTACATATATGTATATAGTGCTTCCCATATGTTTAGTTGCACCAAAACTATCTTAGCAAAGTGTTAAAATAGTAAATTTTGGAGCCAAAATAGTAATTTTTGAATTTCTTGCTAATTTAGCATCGATTAGAGAAAAAAAAAACACTGTCTGCTTTTTTTCTCTATTTTACGCCAAATTAGCATTTTTGTATTTTCTTTTAGAAAAAAAAACGGAGGACAATGCTTTTTTCTAAGAGTGGCTCGCGGGCCTGTTCCAAGAATGAGTGGGCCGGGCCCAAAAATTTCGGGCCGGCCCGGTTGGGCCCAGCATTTTTTTGACATACAAAATAATTTTGTTAACTTGTATGTGATTGAAACACTTATTTAAAATGAATCCTTTGATGGCATCGGCACACAGAGAGAGAAAATCGATATTAATGACTTAAATAAATTTTACTTTTCTAACCGAATTGACAATTTTGATTTTATTTTTCAATGCACTATTATTTGGTTTTTTAACTTCAAAATGCACAATGAAATAATATAATAAAATATTTGTCCGTGGATTTAAATTAGTAAAAAGTTTAAAAATTATGAAAATCAAGAAACTTTTTCTAAATTGAAATTTTTAAAATACGAAAATTAATAATTTTTGTTGTCGCATAATTAAAATAATGTAAAATTTGAAAAGTTAAGCAAAAAATTTGGATAAATGTGCAAAACATTTTTAAAATTTTGTTAAAACATGTAGAATGAAATTTAAGAAAATGTTATAAGTTTTTTAATCACATAAACTTATAACCCGGAAATTTTTTGACATGCACAATATTTTTTTATTAATTTGTAAGTTTTTTAATCACATACAAATTAATAAAAAAATATTGTGCATGTCAAAAAATTTCCGGGTCCAAACGAGCGGGTCGGGCCGGGCCGGGCCGGGCCAGGCCGGGCAATATGAATGAGCGAACCGGGCCCGGAAAAAAGTAGGCCCGAGCCATCCTCACCTTCTTCTCTTGTTGGTGCTAAATTAGTAAGAAATAGTTATTTTGGCATCTTTTCAAAACAAGTATTTCTAGCACATTTTTAAGAACATTGTCAAGAATAAAAATGTGCTAAAAGTGTGTTAAAAAAGCTTTTAGCACGAAAATCTGTTCCATGCATGCTTTATGTCGCGAAATTCTTTAAGTGCCAAAATGGGTATAATCTTAACCTGAAATTCCGCCAGTTCCAAACTATCTACACCGACTGTTGTTACCGCCAGCGTTAACGGTGCCAATGTCGATAAGCTGCCCGTAATCACATTCATCGTACACTAGGCACAAGGACAATGTGTTGAAGAATGTATTTGATTTTAATCTTATTAAAACCAAATAAAAAAAGGTACGCAAATAAATGAAAATTTTAATCACTGTAAAAGCAAAATTGAAAAGTGCAATGCGAAATATGCCAATTTTATTGCCGTATAATAGTATTCATTCAGTTTTTCAATAAAGTTTTGGTAGAATATTGCAGCTAATTTGAAATGCAAATCTTTGAATCTTGTTATTTATTCACTTATACTATGTAAATTAAAATTTAAAATGTTGCAAATAAGCAAAAACCATACCAATTGGAGACCAAATTAAAATTTAAAAAATATTGATACAAAATTTTGTTGATGCTACTGTGCAAACTTTCGCTGCCGTCTATTTGAATTGCTTTTATTAAAGTGATAAATTGTACTGATAAGCATATTAATTGCTAAATATAAATAAAGATCAATTTTTTACAATTCAGTACATATCTTATTAGTGTCATATATTTTTATAGGTGATGCGACATTTCGGGATTGCTATTTCGGGATCGGACATTTCGGGACAGACATTTCGGGATCGGACATTTCGGGATTATACATTTCGATTTTTTTTTCAAAATTTTTTTCGGGTTTCATACTTTGTTCTAGTTCTATTTGATGTGCTGATTCCGAATCTGAAAGATTTTTCACCGGACTTTACTCGCCGGCGAGTTAAAATAGAATCAATCAAAGTACTAAAAAACCACAGGGGGACCAAGGTATAACTTCAATTTTTTCAGATTTTTTTGTTTTATATCGCTTCAAAACTAATGGAAACAATGCAAGACACAAAAAAGTCACATACGAAATTTCAGAAAAAATGGACTCGGCAAGTAGCCTGCTCAAGGCTCCGCATAGCCTTGCTACTGATTGGTGGTGGCGAGGGCCTAAGGCTATCGTTTGGAAATAAAAAGTTTGCTTTTTGGAAAATTCCCTTTTTCCCCTGTAAATTACCCGTTTGATGAAGCTTGGTTAGTTGGCGACATTCGCCGATTTTAGAAAAATTTTAATAATAAATTTGAAAAAGATGAAAAAAAGTTAAAAAAATTTTGAAAAAAATGTATAATCCCAAAATGTCCAAAATGTCGTCCCAAAATGTCCAATCCCAAAATGTCCAATCCCGAAATGTCCGTCCCGAAATGTCGTCCCGAAATGTCCGATCCCGAAATGTCTGTCCCGAAATGTCCGATCCCGAAAGGTCTGTCCCGAAATGTCCGATCCCGAAATGGCTATCCCGAAATGTCCCAACATCATTTTTATACACATATTTTTGAAAATTTGTCATAAGCAAATTTTTGACATTTTTAAGCTTTTAATTTGAAAAATTTTTATAACAAAAAATGAAAATTATTTGTTTCTAAAAATCTTCTTTCGTTTCTTCCTTTCAGATATTTTTATGATCGTTGAACATAGAACGCAAAAATAAAAAATTAATTTCGATTTTTATTTCTCGGGTTATTCTCCCGACGTTTTTTAACGAAATTTTACTGATATTATTATGATTTTGTGTTCGCACGATAATTTTGTCGATAGTTTGTAATTACTATTCCATTCACGCAAATATTCGTATGTCGAATTATAAATTAGACAACGGCAATGAATTTGTCATCGACAAATTTTTAAAATTCTACGAATAAAATAAAATTTAATAATTTTTAGGCTTAGGCTTAGGCTGAGGCTTTAGGCTTTAGGCTTAGGCTTAGGCTTAGGCTTAGGCTTAGGCTTAGGCTGAGGCTTTAGGCTTTAGGCTTAGGCTTAGGCTTAGGCTTAGGCTTAGGCTTTAGGCTTAGGCTTAGGCTTAGGCTTAGGCTTAGGCTTA
>SAUE01000681.1:0-13934 GCA_009724625.1 Deladenus siricidicola
CAATGATGAAATGAGGAGAGCGTTAGAGAAGCATTTTTAGTCAGACAGTTGATGCGTTTTTTCTCTTCTTTCATCAAATACATTGAAAATTTTTTTTTACGCAAAAGCAACCGTCTTAAAATTAAAGCTCGTAAAACCGATCATCTAAATACGTAGTTGTTTTGATCTTTTAGTAATGTTTGGCTAAAAAATCTTATTGAAGTTTAACCAAATTTTTGGTGTCTAACTACCACTTACAAAATCGCCTCTGTAAATAATTAAAGCAAGAACCTAGCGTTTTTCGGCATTAACAACTATAATGGTGGTGGGCCGATCCCGATGGCAGGTGCAATACCGGGTCGACCCTTGGCCGGGGAGAAGCAAGCCCCTCACACCGACCCCGGTCCAAAAATAGGATAATCTCGTATGGTTCCTATTGGAACCGTATCGGAGATTAAGCCGATAAGAACAGAAACTACACTTTGATCTTAGCCAAAAGGCCGAGAAGCGATGCTGGAAGCCGGTAAAAATGGGTAAATACCCGTTCGGGAATGTGGATCCACGATAGGTTTGAGCGGAGTGAAGAGAACGAGATAATGCACACTACCTCTCATCAAATTTCGCTGTCTTTTACGTTTTTAGCCTATTTATTTTCCTTTTCTTTTTCTTTTCATGGCAATTTTTTGATTACATATACATAATTTATCAAGCAAAAACCAAAAAAATGGCAACATTTAAATTTGCAATTAGTGGCAAACCAAGATTTGTTGATGGAGATATAGCTAAACTTAGCAATTTATTGTTGGGTAATTTTTTTAAGATTTGTTAGGGCGAAAGAAGAGTTATGTAAGTTAACAGCGTTCCAAATACACCGTTAACATGTTTAACCGTTAACATGATGTTTAAAAATGTATGATGCCTTAAAAATTTAATTTTTTGGCACCTACCGTACAAAATTTTTAGACCCATTATGTACTGTCTGTTTGAAATACATAATATACATACATATGTACATTTGTGGATATGTTTTCTCCTATTCTCAACGTCATTATCATACATATCAGCGTTGATTTGTGCAAACTTTCCTCTTCTCAAAAAATAAATTTGAAAAATTGTTGCGTTTTATCAGTGAGTGAAGAAGCATTTTGCAGTGGAAGCAAAATTTGGCCTTCGCTGATCATAAATCAATCATTTCAAACGTTTGAGATGATTTCCTCTATTCTCATTCTTTCAATCATAAATCTTCCGCAAGCATTTTCTCATTCTCAGACAATCATAAATCTGCGCAAACGGTCACGCTTCTCTTTCTTTTTTCTTCCTTTTTCTTCTTTTTCTTTCTTCTTTTTTCTTTCTTCTTCTTTTTTCACATTTTCGCGCTTTGAACCGACGGTGGGTGTACGGTTGACGTCGACGTCCTTCTCTGATAATGAGATTACGCATTCATATGTAAAAAAATAAATAAAAGGTCACGTCAAAAAAAGAAAGAATAATATGAACGAATTTCGCTGATTGTTTTGTTTTGTTTGTTTGTTTGGCGACAAGGACACAAACGAAAACACCAACAGCAGTTAAAGCAAACAACAACATCGCAGCTGAAAATCACAGCCAAAAAATTTTTGTGTATAGGCGAGGGGCGGATATTACGATAATTTCAAAATTATTAATTGGAAAAAATAAATTTTTAATAAATTTTATTAATGATCACAGTTCTATGTGCATTACATACATATAATATGTACATCATCACTTTTTATACTTCCCTCATTTTATTATACCTCAAGGTCTCAATTGTGCTAAAAAAAGTTATGAGGAAATCATTTTGTCATGATTGTCTGGCCCATAATGGGCGTAGTTTATTAATAGAAATAATAAATAAATAAATAAATATAAATAAAGTAGTTTAAATAGACAGAGCTCATTATGTTTGGAATATTATTTCCAAATTTTATTTGATAAAATTTGGCGTTTTCCCCTTTTTTGATTATTTAATACCAATAAAATTTTGATTTTTTACCGAATAAAATAAAAATAAATTCTTTTTTTTTTAGCTTTTCGATGACACTGGCTGAATCCGCGTGGGCGCACAGGGTGGTGATTTGCGTGGCGATTAGCGGCTGCGCGCTAATCAGCCTCACGTCGCTCTTCTTCATCGGCGCGCTCTTTCGCGACATTAACCAACTACACGACGAGCTGGTGCTTGACCTCGGCGAGTTTCGCGGCATCGCCAACGACGCGTGGACGAGCATGATGGCGGCGCGGCGAACGCTTGGCGCGCATAGCACGCGCGCCAAACGCCAATATGAGGCGGCGGCCGCCGGCGTCGCGCAGGACGCCGCCGCCGAAGGCGGCGGCTGCGGTTGCGCTGTGGGCGGCTGCGCGCAAAAAGCTGACCGCTGCCCGCCAGGACCACCGGGACCGCCGGGCGAGCCCGGTGCGCCCGGCGAGGACGGCCATGCCGGCGACGACGGACAAGCGGGCGCGCACGGAAACGCCCAACAACAAGGCTATGGCTCGTCCGGATGTATTCAGGTCAGTGATTTCTCATTTCGGTGCAAATGAAAATCCTTTGAACTCAAGTCCAGTTCAAATCAATTTGAAAAAAGTTCAAAATGAAGCCAGTTCATCATGAATTTTCCATTTTCATATCGTCGTATTCGTTGATTAGGAAACTTTATCCACTTCAAATCTTCCTTAAGTTAATTAAGAATGTAAAATTTATCAAAAAAAATTGAAAAAATTAATTTTGAAAGTTCAAGTTGAATTCGCTTCATTTTGAATATGAACTTTTTTCAAATTAACTGAAACTTTTTTTAAGTTCATTTTATCGGTTTATTTTCATTATTTTGAGAAAGGGTAAAACGCAGATTCAGGTAAATTATTAATTTTTGAAATTAAAAGATTTTTAATTAATCGAAAATTTATTAAAAATTTAAATAATTTAATATAATTTTTAATAAATAAAAATAAATAAAAAATTAAACAATTTTTTGTAAAGCAAAAACATTTTTTAACTAAAAAAATTTAATTAAAATTTATTTATTTTTATTTCTTTAAAGAAAATATATTTAATTTTTAAATTACGGCATCTCACGAGTCGTACGCGCTTGTTCTCGTCCGTGAGAAGCTGAACTTTTTGGAGCTTGTAGGGCTTGAGACNNNTTATTACGGTACAATACTTTCGTGTTAGGATGAATTATATTTTGTCCGGGTTTTTTCTGGTCACCCTGTAAATATTGATGTTTAAATAAAGTAGTTTTATATTGACATCTACATCATTTTCATTTAACAATTTTTATTAAAAATTATCAAAAATTGCTAAAATATTACAAAAATGAGCAAATTTAGTGCCCAGCCGGAGTGCCCGGGCCTTC
Organism: Deladenus siricidicola; assembly: GCA_009724625.1. NCBI lineage: Eukaryota > Metazoa > Nematoda > Chromadorea > Rhabditida > Sphaerulariidae > Deladenus > Deladenus siricidicola. Next base: position 3,351 of record SAUE01000681.1, read on the forward strand.
CGGACCGGACGGAGCTCCAGGACCGGCGGGACAACCGGGAGCGCCAGGTCAGCCAGGCTCGCCGGGCAAGGGACCGCAGCCGGGACCGCCGGGACCGGCCGGCGACGCCGGCACGCCAGGACAACCGGGCGGCCCCGGTCAGCCGGGAGCGCCCGGTGCGCCCGGCCAACGCAGCACGCCCATTCCGGGACCGAGAGGCCCGCCCGGACCACCGGGACCAGCAGGTATAGTTCTTTTTTATTATAATTCTAATATCAAGTCTTAATATAATTTTTTAAAAGTGTTCTCGACGTTTTATACGGTAGGTGCGAAAAATGAATTTTAAATTTCGAAAAGTTAACAGATATCCAAATTTTGAAAATCAAAAAATTTTGGAGAAAAAATTAAATTAAAAAGGGGAAAAAATTTAATAAAAATTTTTTTAATAAATTTAGCCTTTTCATTTTTTAATGAAAGAACTGATTTTTTTGGGCTGATCGCTGGAGAAAAATATAAAATTTTCAAAAATGCGAAATTTTAGGCCAAAAAGGGATGCTTGTCAAAAGCGATCAGACCAAAATGAAAAAGCAGCAAAAATAAAACCGAAGTAAAGTACAGGGTGGCGCAAAAAAAATCCCGCGCTATAGCGCAGCTGAAAACGCAGCTAAAAATCTGAAATTTTTGGTGAACGTTTTTGAAATTTGTAATTTCGTCAAAAACTGTTGTTGTTAAAAATCAAAAACCTCGAAAAACACATTTAAAATGTATGGTTCGGGAGAATGTGTATATCTCAGTGAGTTTTTGTCCAAAAAATCCCAAACTTCAGAAACATAATCACAATCGCCGCGCAAATTTTTCGCCCGGCGGATTTCATAATCGGTTTTGTTTCGGTGACGCAGCTAAACGCCAAAGTTGCGCGTAGACGCTCATTTTGTGAAGGAACGCACCAAAAACGCACACGGTTGCAAAGGGAAATATCATTTAACGATATGTGACAAAACATTAATGACGTAGGACGTGTCTGTTACAGTAATAACAAATGTAAACAAACTAACAAAGTTCGAAACATCAAAAACATCAAAATTAAGACTAAAAAAGTTGCAGTGCAAACGAGAGAAAAAGAGAAATCAGTGCAAAAAGAAGCGAAATGAGATTTCCCTTTGCGACCGTATGCGTTTTTGGTGCGTTCCTTCACAAAATGAACGTCTACGCGCAAATTTGACGTTTAGCTGCGCCGCCCAAACAAAACCGATTATGAAATCCGCCGGGCGAAAAATTTACGCGGCGATTGTGATTATGTTTCTGAAGATTGGGATTTTTTGGACAAAAACTCACTGAGATATGCACATTCTCCTGAACCATACATTTTAAACGTGTTTTTCGAGGTTTTTGATTTTTAACAACAACAGTTTTTGACGAAATTACAAAATTCAAAAACAAAATGAAAGAGCATTGAAAAACGCATTTTCACCAAAAAATTTCAGATTTTTAGCTGCGTTTTCAGCAGCACTATAGCTCGGGATTTTTTTTGCGCCACCCTGTAGACCTTTCTTGAAAGAATAAAAAAAAAACTCGAAAAAATGCAAATTTTCAATCAAAAATTGAAACTTTTCGACTTTTTTTGCGGCCGTTTGGGCAAAAATTTAGCATTATTAAAACAAAGAAGTAAGAACGAATTGATTGGAAAAAAGAATAAATGAATTAAAATTTTGCTAATTGTGATCGCTAAATTTGTTGACAAATTTGTAATGAAATATGTTTAGGAAATAACGGAGCGCCGGGACCAGCGCCACCAGTCGGCGCGCCCGGCCCCGGCGGCCCGCCGGGCCCACCCGGCCAGCCGGGACAGCCGGGCGCGGACGGCCAGCCCGGCCAGGCGGGCGGCCCCGGCGTGCCGGGCGCCGACGCCGCCTACTGCCCGTGCCCGCCACGGACGGGTCAAGTGTCCGCCGCCGTCGACGCGCAAGGCGCCTCGGCCGCCGCCGGCGGCTACCGTAAGCGACGCGTTTGAGCGTTTGGAGTGTTAGTGTACTTGTAAATTTGTGGTGAATAAAATTTAATAGTCTTTAATCAAAAAACGAGTAAAATATGACACAAAAATACATTGAAAAATTGAGCTTTACTTATTAAAAAATCGAAAATGTTGAAGATTTTTTTTGCTTTGAAAACTTTTGCAAATTTTGACAATTTGCAAATCTTGCCAAATTTTGCAACTTTTGACAAATTTTATATACTTTGACATATTCTGCAAGTCTTGACAAATTTTAACAAATTTTGCAAATTTTGGCAAATTTTTGACAATTTTTACAAATTTTCTAACCTTTCACAAATTTTGCAAAATTTGTCAAATTCTACAAATCTTGTTAGATTTTGCAAACTTTGGCAAAATTTGCAGAATTGGACAGATTTTGCAACCTTTGAAAAATTTTTGCCAAATTTTGCAAATTTTGTCAAATTTTGCAAATTCTGACAAATTCTACAAATCTTGCTAAATTATACAAATCTTGTAAAATTTTGCAAATTTGAGCAAATTGCTGACAAATTTTGCAATGCTTAATAAATTTTTTGCGATTTTCAAGAAATTTTCACAGAAAAATTTATTATTAATTAAATAATTAGAAAGTTTTCTTTACAAAATAACCAAATAATACGCAAAAATATTGATAAAAATATAAATATTAAAAATTTTTTAAAAGTTACAATAATTCTATTACAGTACATGTATAATAAAAGTTGACGGTATATCCCACTTGCTGCATTTTTGTCATTGTTACTGTGTTGTTGTTGTGGTTATTGTTATTACTGTATTGTTGTTGTTGTTGTTGCTTCTGTGTTGTTATTACTGTATTGTTGTTATGGTGGTTGTTGTTATTTGAATTGTGTCTTGTTTTGATGTTTATATGTTTTGCGATTTTGAATTTTGTTTAGCTTTTATCTTTTCGCGCGCCCATCCGCCGCGTACAAATCGCTGCCGCGCTTACGGGCCGGGAGCCGCGGGCGCAATGTAGTAGACCAAACGCGTCTTCTCCAGCTGGCGGCCGCGTTTGAGCGCGTTGAACTCCATTTTGGGCAAGTCGACCTTCTCCTGCTGACAGGTCTTGCAGCACTGGTTGAGCATAAACTGCAAATGCAAAAAAACATTTGCTGACCACCTCAAAACACTCTTTTTTCGAGATATATCCTCGAAAAAAGGTTTATCCAATCAAAAATTTCAACGATTCTGATCTATTTTTTCTATTCTTTGCCCATTGATTTCAATATATTTTTAAATCGGCCAACAAAAGGCTTTCCAAAAGCTTTCACAATTTACAATAAAGTCTACATATGTATGTACGTTACGTACTCGATAGGCGAGCGGTACGATACAGTAATTCTTCAGCGTTACGCAATTCACTTTATCCGTTGTTTTGAATTGGTCATCTTTACACGGCTGTGGTTTCTTCGCTAAAATGTAATAAAAAGTGAAAAATTTAAATGAAATTTACAAAATATTTTCGAAAATTGTATTTGATGTCTCCTGAGCAGTGTTTAATTAAAAAAAAACATAAACTGACACAATGAACTTCGAAAAAGTTCATGTTGTCAGTTAAATTGAACAAATTTTGACACAGAATAAAATTTTTATATTTTTAGCTAGTACCTGTTTACAGTACCTCATACAGTACCCCTGTTTGTCCAATAAATTATTATTAAAAAGCTTCGCTTACCTTTCTTTGTGTTTTTCTTCGACTTTCGCAGTTTCTTTTCAATTTTTTTGTGCATTCTTTTTTTAATTTTGCGTGCTCGCTTCTTCCACGAGCTAGCGTCATCTCCGCTGGAACTGGAATTGGCAGAGCCGTTGACTTTGGCATTGACAGTAGGATTTCCCGCATTTGCATTCGCATTAGCAGCAGGATTTCCGTTGCCATTGGCTGGCGAAGCGACGGGGCCGTTGCCTGTGACATTAGCAGCTAAATTGGGGTTTGCTGCTGAATTGACGTTGGCAGGAGTTTGCTTCTCCTCTGAGCTTCGCGCGCCGCTGAGTGCAAATTGAACAACGAGAATTTGCAAAAGAAGCGTTGACATGCACAATTTGCGCCACATTTCCACTTTTGGATTTACCATTTCGAAATTGGCAAAAGAAAATTTTCTTTTCATATAATTCGAATTTTTTTATTTTTTTCTGACGAAACGTGCGATTTTTGACTATCGAAAAATTGATTTTTTCATATTTTATAATTTTTTTTATAGAAAATTTGTTAAATTTGAAAAATCAATCCGATGTCTCTATGTATGTATTGGTCACCGACAATAAAAAATAAAATAAATTGGGAAATCAAAAATTTTCAAAGAAATTTGTTTACGACAAGAAAAACATTTGAAAAAAAAACAATACGTAATTGATTTTCAAACTCAACGATGATCAAAATTCCACTATACATATGCATATAATACATATACTGTCAGTGTTGGGCAGTGACAATTGAAGAAAGAGAAACCAGTTCCCCAAGATTTTTTTTCTGAAAAAAGCTCACTTTTCCAAAAACTTTCTTGGGAGTCGAAAAAAATTCCCTTCACGAAAAGAAAGTTCTTCTGAAAGGAATTTTTTTCGACTCCGAAGAAAAAAGTTTTTGGAAAAGCAAACTTTTTTTCAGTTCCAGTAAAGATCTTTTTTTATGTTTCGAAAAAAATCTCGAAGCCGCGACAACTTTTTTCATTGTTCCGAAACTTTTTTCATGAAAACCCGTCTGGTCAGAACATTTTTCATTTCAAAATATGGCGCACATAAAACGACGCGGTTTGATATTTTCCTCACTTTTACCTATTGTTCTGACCAGGCGCGGGTCCTATTTTTTCACGAAAAATGTCATTTTCAAAGAAATGAAACATGTTCTTGTCATCAAGAACTTCTTTTCTAAACATAAAAAGTTTTGTGAAGAAATTGGAAAAATAAATGAAAAAAGATATGCATTCGAAGAACTCATGAATTTTTTCAAATCAAATTAAACTTGCATACGAGCTCAGAAAGTGACTATTTGGGAGAGGGGGTTTCGTATTTAAACCAAAAACAGAACCGTGTCTGTTATGATTCGACGCGCTCTTAACTCACTCGTGACTCGACTACCACACGATTAAAATGACTTCATAAATATACGGAAAACAAAATTATTGTTTGGAACATGAAAATCACCTAAGATCACGTGTTTTAAAGAGATTTCTTATTAGGTTTTTAATTTTTTAATGAATTATAATCGAATTTGAATTATAATTTGTTGAGAAAATTATTTTTTATGACGATTAACAGCAAAAAATCGTATTTCAAATTTTACACATTTCGAATATGTCTTCAACCAATATGTGGAGAGCTCATGTAATTCTTATTTTTTGTAATTTTAAATAGCTTATTACACAACCCCTCTTTTTGCATTATGAATTTATTTACAAACGAAAGAAATTAGAAAAACAAATAAGTTCCAAAAGAATTATTTTAAATTGCATAAATTACCTTGAATTATTTAAAAATATGACATCGAATTACAGATTTTGGAATAAATTAGCATTCATTGTGGGAATAGTGCCGAATTTGTGGACATCATGCCTCCGCCACCCCTCGACGTTTTCGCTCTGAAACATGAAAGATAAAAAAAAAATTTATTTTCGATTTTTACCAGGATTTACTTTTCAACAATATTTACAATGAAATGGAGGGAGGGTATTTCTTACCAAACATTGCTCATATATAGCTAAAAAGCTCGTCAATTCACAAAAAGCACTACCAACATATTTGCTAAATAGATCCAAAATCGTGGTGAAAAAACATCTTCAATTTCGTTTCAAACATCCGAAAAAACCAGAGAGAAAAAACCTACGCCCTGGCTGGTGTCTTTCCCTTTCGCTGCAGCAATGGCGTTTTCGTCACTTTTCCGCGCGCTTTCGCGTAGCCAAAGTTGCGCTTGTAGCCGCCGGAGGTTTTCGCCGCGCCACCAAACGCTCGTGGGTGCGCGAAATTGTCTGAAAACAAACAAAAAAACGATATAAATCTCAGAAACAATGGAAAGATTCGCTCATTTTGAAACAAAAAGTCATTTGAAAACGTATCTAATAATAAAACAATTCGTCCTCCTAAACTATGCCAAGAAGAAAAAATAGGTGAATTATTAAAAAACATAGGTGAATTATTTTCCAAAAATTAAAAATATTTCTTACTTCGGTGAGCCGTGCTAGATGAAGAGGGCACACCGCCGCCGACAGCCGGTGAGGACGTTCGACGCGCCGCGCTCATTCGCCTGCTAGAGCCTCCGTATGCACCGCCCTGTCCCATGGATGCGCCGGCGTCGAAGAGTGCGGATGGGACGTCGCCATTCGCCGCCACAACCTGCTGATGCTTCAGTGTCTCCAATTGCTGGACGATGGCCTTGTGCTCGCGCTCGTCCACCTACGTGCGTGTAAAACGAGCAAATAGAATAAACCCAATAACGCAAACATTACAACGCAAATCCATCAAAAATTTTTGAAAAAAAAGATTGAATTTGTATAAAAATGTTTCCCTTCCGCGATAATTCCCCCCACACAGATAAAGCAAAAACAAATAAAATCGAAAAAGGCAGTGAAAAAAGAGAGCGGCCCCTCCCCATATATCCCCATATATCGATATTCAAGTAAAAAAAGCGCCTTCCCTCTCGCAGAAAAAATTTACCTTTGTCCAAAATGGTCGAAGGACTTCCATTATGTGCGGACCGAATCGTGTCACCTTGTCAAGGCTCATCGTGTCGATTTGGAGGAGTTCCGAGTTGGTTCGTGGCATGAGCGCTGCAATTTGCTCCACTCCCTCGGCGCTGATTATCGACTGAAAACATATAATTGTTGATCTTCAGATATATTATCTAGTCCAAAAATAAAATTTAAAAAGTCTATTTCTTCGGGGAAAGTTAGTTCAATACATTTTGGGGAATATAATTAGTTAATTCAATACACAAAAGTTGAGCAACTTACATTGTAATTAAGAAAATTATTCTCCTGTGCAATTTTCTCGAAAAAATTGATGAGTGTTTGATGGCATTGCTTGAAGAGGTCCATGTGCTTTACTCGATACCTAGTTGATAAAAAATAATTAAAATATTTGCTAAAGATACGCAACATTTTGTAATTTCGGTAAAGGCAAGCTAAACCCCATTTTAAATATTAAAAAAAATTACCTTTTCACCACATTTGCTCTACCCACGTTAGGAACACAATTTTAAAGTACAGATAATAGGCGTAGTGAGGCGAGCAAGAGGGATATTTTAAACGGAGAATTTTTTAAATGCAAATCAGATATAAAAATTGAAATTTTTGAGACCTATTGTTAGTTTTTTTCGGTAAAACGTAAAAAATCAATAACCCCCCACATTCCAAAATCGTAGATACACAGTATGTCCAATATTAATGTCCAATATATATAAACTACTTTAATAAAACAAAAAATAAACTCACTTCTCCTTCATCGCCTCCGCCTCACTCATAGCGTTCATTTGGAAGAGGAAGAGCTCCTGCGCCTGAAATTGTTGCTGGTCCTGCGCGCCGCCGTTCTTGACTAATAGCGAACTGCGGCGCTTTTCCTTTCGGCGGTCAATTTCCACGTGAAAACAAATCTAAATTCACTTCTTCTTACATTCCACCACCAGACCCACTAGGATATGTGCCCGCTTCACCTCCTATCTAACGAAAAAACCGCACTTTTAATCGAATAATACATATAGGAAAGAATACAACAAAGTTGATAAAAATTAAGAACAAATACCGCCAAAAACATTTAACGAAATTTAAATCAATCAAAGAAAAAATTCTTCAAAAAAATAAAAACAATAAACTCAAAACCAACTTTTGACCGATTGTTGGGGTTGAGAAGGAAGTCGAGGCCTTTTTTGTTGAGCACAAGAAACGCCATCACCGACTGATATTGGTTGACTACGAGACGTTCGCCGATGAAGCCCTCGATGACCAGCTTGCGAATGAAGCGCTGCGCGTCCGTCTCCGACAGCGCCTGACCACGGCCGAACAAAGGCAATTGCGCGTGTCCCGTCCGCTCCGCCTAGCAACAAGAAAAATAGTTGGATCAGGCTTTGCATTAGTGCATTGTTATACAACGAAGTGTATTATTAAGCAAAAAAACTTCTCCAATACATTGGAAATGCCTCAAATACAAGCGCTACTTTACAGTTTGTAAAAAATCAACCTTCGCTTTGGTGGCCTTTTTAGAGAGGGAGCCACGATAGAGCTCGGCCACATAGATGAGCCCGGCCTGGTCGAGACGTTTCATCGACTCGATAAGCGCCACTGCCTCGTCCGTAAAGTCATAGAGCTGATAACGCTTGCGGCCGCTCTTCAGCAACGCGCACACCGTGCACGACGTCAGGCTCTGGCGGCACTCCTCCGCGTCGTAGATCTTCAAAAAAACTTAGACTGTATTTCAAAGAAAAAACATGTAGGACGCAAGAAAAAAGAATACTTTTTTTTCCAAAATTGCAAAAAATGTTAAGAGAAATTTTCAAATTACCTCTCCAAAATGTTCGACCAAAATTTTGCGCCGACACATCGAAACATTTTCGCAATAGTTCAAAACTTCGCTGACATTTTGTCGTTTAATCGCCTTCATCTCTTCCTTGCCACTATCGCCTACAACGCAAAAATTGTTGGTATAAATAATTAAAAATACCAGATAGAATTTTTTAGACATTCTAAAAATTGGAATTTTTTTGACAATTCACCTCCTTATAAAATTTTATACCCAATTTTAAGAGTCCCTTCAAAAATGATACATTACTAGAGTTTTATCCAAACTTCTTATCCCTTTAGCTTAACCTTTGCCAGTAAAACGAAAACAAAAAAAATAACCCACGCTCAAACATTCTCAACAAACGAGTGTGATCGTTGAAGTTGTACATGAGAATACAGCGCGCCGGTTTGCCGTCACGGCCAGCGCGACCCGTCTCCTGGTAGTAGGCCTCGATGGACTGCGGCAGACTGTGATGGACAACGAAGCGCACGTCCGGCTTGTCGATACCCATTCCAAAAGCTGACAAACAAACAAAAATCAGTATCAAATATTCCGAAATATTGTTCGAAAATAGCTTACCAACTGTTGCGCATATTATTCGCACTTTGTCGCTCATCCACTTTCGCTGCGTCTCGACGCGAAGTTTGTCCGACATTTCGCCATGATAGGCTTGCGCGTCCGAGCCAATTTGCTCGGCGGTCGCCTCGCAATCTTTTCTAAAAATTCAGCAAAATTTGATTAATTGAAATTAAAAAATTAAAAAAATTGAAACGTACATGGAGAGGCAGTAGACGATGCCCGAGCCACGAGGAAACTGAATTTTGAGCTCTTCGATGAGTTTCTTGAAATTGTTCGCAGTTTTCTCCATAACGTGGTAGACCAGATTTGAGCGCACAAAACTGCTAATAAATCTAAAAAAATGTATGCTAATACATGCATAAAAATGAAAAATCAAGTCAAAAAAAGCACAGAGAGCCAGCCCACCACTCCCCAAATTCTAAAGTTAATAAAATCGTAAAAAAATGAAAACCATAAAAACTAAACAACAACAAATCAAAAGTGAGGGTAAAATAAAAATTGCGGGAAAAATTACAATTTGCCATCCTTCATGCCCAAATGATCGATAGCGTCGGTGACGATTTTAGGCGTCGCGGTGGCCGTCAAACCCACAACCTGCAACATATAATCTTTCCAAAAACACTCATGATCAGTTAAATTTTCACCAATACTCATATAAAAACAATTTTACAAACAAGAGCGTAGCTGGTGCACCCTCCCCCCAAAAAAAACCACACGAGAAATTCGTGTCCTAATGTAAAATCTACCGGAACGCTAGCGTTGCCGTCGTTGAAACGCTGAAAGAACTGCGCTAGTCGCGTGTAGTCAGGACGGAAGTCATGACCCCACTGTGAAATACAATGCGCCTCGTCCACCACAAAGCGAGCCAAGAGCCCCTTCGAGTGCAGAGACTGCATCGCCGTCTCAAAGCGCTGTGAGGCGGCAATCTATGCATAATTTCATTAAAAAGCCCTACACCCACCCATTCCCCTATATGTTCATTAATCGTCTAGTAAACGTAAATTAGCGTATGAAAATAAATTGCTTTTTACTAAATTAAACTACCATTTCCGGCGTAACGTATAGCAGCTTCAACTTTGGGTGTCCGCTTTGCAGATCCTCAAAAATTAGGTCCGTCTCCTCCTTAGTTAGACCTGACTGAAGTTGAGCGGCAGGTATCTACAACAAACAAAAATTCATATTCTAAAGAAATAAACATTACTCGAAAATATATTATATCCAAACAAAAAAAGAAACATGTTCCGTGTTGGTCTTCTTTTTTTTTCCACAAAAGATTTCATACATTCCAGCAGTTATTGGAAAAAGTTCATGAAAAAAATTCAAGTCGTGAACTCGGTTCATGAACCAAAAGTTCATGTTAAGGCGAACTTTTTACGGTTCATATTTCCAGTTTAACATGAACTTTTTTCATGTTTCGAAAAAAGTTTTCGAAGATACGAAAACTTTTTATAATTTTTCCAAGAATAATTCTTTCATGGAAAAAATTAGGACCCGCGCCTGGTCAGAACAAT
>SAUE01000681.1:28177-42876 GCA_009724625.1 Deladenus siricidicola
GGGCGCAAAAGTCTCGAAATTTACAAAAATCGGACATTTGCGCCCCGGATTCGCTCGGGGCGCAAATGTCTTTGTTTGGGGCGCAAAATTCCGGGGCGCAAGTGTCTGGGGCGCAAATGTCGGGGCGCAAGTGTCGGGGCGCAAAAGTCTGGGGCGCAAAAGTCTGCCAACGAAAAAAATTACCAAAAAATTATTTTTCCCCTCTTTCCATTAACGACCACCGCTGCTACTCCCCCCTCATGGTGGGGCTGCCTGGTATATACATATATGTATATTCTTTGCATAAAATATGCGTAAAAGTAAAATTTTGAAATGAGGATAAAATAATAAACATTTATATGCATATAACTTTTATATATACATACTTATGCATATGTCTTTTTAATATGTACATTTATTATATAATATTTGTTTGACACAATTTTACAGACATTATGTACATAGAGGCCTTTTTCCTAACTCTGAACATATATATGGACACTGTGCTGACACCTTTTTTGTTTAGTAATAAAGATAATGTCTTGGGAAGCGTGAAATGCTCATCTGCTGAAAAAAATTTCTGAAAATTTCCAGAGTGCAGGCGCAGCTAAAAATCAGCCAAAAAGTGGGAACACATATTTTTTATTATTTACCCAGAAATTTTCGGAATAGAAAAATAATAAAGTTTTTACAACTATCTGGACGGAAGTGAAAATTATAAATTCGGAATTCGAAATTTCAGATTTCGAAAATTTTTAAAATTAAATTTTTTTTGTCTTTTTGCTTACACAATTTTGAATAATAAAATTCTTGCAAACTAATTCATTTCTATAGGAAAGTTGGAGATTTTAATATAAAAATTAAGGATTATTTTTTTTGAAAAACGTCCGAATTACGATTCCAAATTTAGCCAGAATAGCGAAAAAATTCAAAATCTCGGAATTTCTTCAAAATTAAGCCCAACTCTGGTTTCTACACGAAAAGCAAGTAAAAGTTGAAAGAACAAATTAAATGACTACACCTTCTTCCAAATAGTTCAGTGTAATTTTGCAATGAAAATGACTCAAGATCACCTTTGTGATCCACCTAGCTCAGCGGTTCTACACTGCTCCACATAATTATAGACACCCCCTCGATTTTAGGGTTTCTCTATGATACTGTAATCCAATCGTCCCAAAAACGATTTATTATTGTTCAGCGTGCTGAAAAACGTATGTAACACATAATTCATAAAAAGTGGCACATACATATAAACACTACGGTATAATACGTTTTTAAAAGTGCCACATAATTATAGCCACCCTTTATTAAATCAACGACATCAAAAAAATCAAAAAAAAAACTTATAAATTGATAATTAATAATTAAGAGGCCCTCCGTTATTCTTAATCAAATCAAAAATTCTGTTTCGCATACTGCCGATAAGGCCATTCAATGTTGATTGCGAAACGTTGTTCCAGACGCTCATGATTGCCTCTTTCAGCTCTCCAGATGTTTTAAATTGGCGATTATTTTCATATACACGACGCGCCAACAGTGACCAAAGATTTTCTATGGGATTACAATCCGGACTACACGCCGGCCAGTCGAAAAAAAGACAACAAACATAAAGTTTACAATTTTACCGTTTTCCAGTTACGATCCATATTCAGTTTGGCAAAATCCATCTTCGCTTGCTTATGTACATCTTTTAGGTGTGGAGCATTCATCATTCCAGCTCGCACAATGTTCAAACTCTTCTTTAAAATCCTTCTCACGGTTTCTCTTGATACGTCTAAGCCACAATCCTTACGAATGCTTTCGTAAGACTTCACTGAGTTTGATGCCGTGCGGAGAATTAGACGCTTTTCATTCAAGGACACCTTCGATTTTCGGCCTGTGCGCTTCTTACATCCGTATCTTGCACCTTTTTTCACGAAATTACGGATCACGGATGAAGAACGGTCTAATTTGCGAGCAATAAACTTGTATCCGCGCCCTTCGGCCCTCAATGCCTCAATTTTCCCTTTTTCGCGATCTGTTAACACTCTACCTCGAGGCATAAACTAAAAACAATCACAAATAACAATAAGAAAAGTAAAAACAATAAAAAAATAGCAGGGGTGTCTATAATTATGAGGCATGAATATTAACGTTTGTCGTTACGCCAACAGTAAAACAATTTGAAAACCGACACAATTTATCGTACATAGCTTTTTCAGCACGCTAAACAATAATAAATTGTTTTTGGGACGATTGGATTACAGTATCTCAGAGGAACCCCAAAATCGAGGGGGTGACTATAATTATGTGGAGCAGTGTAGGATACGCGCGGGTGTTTCAGCAAAAAAACAAAAAAAATGTTCCAACAATCCAAAAATTAACAACGAAGTAAAAAATCAAAAGAAATATAATATGATATGACCTTTGGGCAAGAAATAAAAAATCAATAAAACATAAAAAATTAAAATTTTAGCTTGTTTGAAAAGTATTGATACATACTTGTTTCAAAGCTTCACTGCACTGCTGTGGACCATCCCGTTAAAATAAATTGTGCTAAAAAGTTTAGCTGCGGAGGTTTTCGGCCATGTCTAGCGAATTGTGGCCCCAAGATCTTGCGGAGGTTACAGTAGTCGAGAGGTCGCAGAGGTCATGGACCATAATCGAGGATCATAGAGAGGGTTACTGTAGCCAAGCCGCCAGTGGTCCTGGGCCAAAACAGAATATGCTAGAGAGGTTACTGTAGCCATGCTCGCGGTGTTCCTGGGCCAAAACAGAATATGCTAAAGAGATTACGGTAGCCAAGAGATTACTGTAGCCTAGCCAAGCCCCCAGTAGTTCCAACCGATTTCGGGTACAAAATGCTTTTGGCTAAAAAACCGCCGCAGCCAAATATTGGCGCAATTTCACTGACCGTCTAGCGGTCAGTAAAGCTTCAATCAGGCCTCAATACCTTCGAAACAACCTAAAACATACACATACATACATTTACAGATATAAATTAATAAATATAACATTTCGACGCGAAACAATACAAAAAACCTTTTTTATTTTGAGGATTATTTAATTTTTGTTCATTATTTTTGTCCAAAAACGTTGCGCTTAAAGCGATGGCGCGTCGCGCCGTTCAGAAAGCGGCGCTCGTCCTCGGACGACGTGCCGTCGGCGTTGTCATCTGTGATTTCGAACGTTCGCTGAAGTCTCACCGAACTTTCGCGCTTATAAAAGGCGTGCGCGTAGCGCTTGACTCGCCGCTTGTCGGACGCGCTTGACGCGGTTGGCGTCTCTATTTTGCGCTCGACATCCTCATCGGCAGCAGCCGCGGCACCGCCACTTACTTCTGCGGAACGCTAAATTATTGTACATACATCCAAAACAGAATATGCTATATATATATATATATATACCGTTAGCTTAATATACTGTGTACAGTAATTTAAATGCATTTCCATTCATAAATTTCAATTAACAGTTGGTGACAACAACAAAAATTAAAATAACAACAGCAAACGTTTGGAAAACAACAACCATAATCAGTGCTTCGCTTCAGTCTCCGGAGGGCGGAACCAATTTTTTGATTTTTTGAAAGTGTTGGGAGGCGAAGGCGATTTTCGCTAAATGAAAATTGGCATGAAAATTTGCATGAAAAGAAAGAGAAGAAAAAGAAAAGGAAAATAAATAGGCTAAAAACGTAAAAGACAGCGAAATTTGATGAGAGGTAGTGTGCATTGTCTCGTTCTCTGCACTCCGCTCAAACCTATCGTGGATCCATATTCCCGAACGGGTATTTACCCATTTTTACCGCCTTCCAGCATCGCTTCTCGGCCTTTTGGCTAAGATCAAAGTGTAGTTTCTGTTCTTATCGGCTTAATCTCCGATACGGTTCCAATAGGAACCATACGAGATTATCCTATTTTTGGACCGGGGTCGGTGTGAGGGGCTTGCTTCTCCCCGGCCAAGGGTCGACCCGGTATTGCACCTGCCATCGGGATCGGCCCACCACCATTATAGTTGTTAATGCCGAAAAACGCTAGGTTCTTGCTTTAATTATTTACAGAGGCGATTTTGTAAGTGGTAGTTAGACACCAAAAATTTGGTTAAACTTCAATAAGATTTTTTAGCCAAACATTACTAAAAGATCAAAACAACTACATATTTAGATGATCGGTTTTACGAGCTTTAATTTTAAGACGGTTGCTTTTGCGAGATTCTTTCATTTTGGATGTAGTGTGAGACCTTTCACTTAGAAAAACCGGAAGTGCCTCTCAGTGGAAGCTTCTCCGGAGGCGGAGTCTACTTTTCAAAAACTTTGGGAGGCGACACGGAGCCAATTTTTAAAGTTCGGAAACGGACAAGATTTCTTTATTCGGACCCAGCACTGACAACAACCAACCACAGGCAACAACTAACAACAACAAAAACGAGGAGAACAAGAACGACAATCAAGGTAACAACAACAAAAATTAGAATAACAACAATTTTGAAGACATTATTTGGCGAATAAAACAAGCAAAATATACCTCTGCATTTTCAGTTGACAATTTCTCTGTCGCACCAAAAATTTTTCTTTGATTTGAGTACGGTAGCACAGAGCGCTTTTGACGACTTCTTCCCTTGTTGGTGGGCGATTTTCTCGCCGGCGCGCCAAGTTCGACGGTTTCGCGGGACGCGTTTTGCGCACTTTGCGCGAGGCTATCCTCCAATTGCGTCGCCATCTCATTGGAGACCGCTAATTTAAAAAATAGAATTGTTTTGCGTTTCTCTTATATTTCAATACCTTTTTCATGTTGTAATTCGAATTATTTACTCATCAAGAATGTAACTAAGTAAATTTGAAATTTGAAAAAAATCGTCAAAAATAGAATAAAAAATTTTTTCCAAAAATCAAAAATTTTTGAGAAATTTAAGTTTTTTATTTATTTATTATTTTAATGAGTATTTTGGGTTCGCGACAACTTGACGCCAGGCTTGTAGGATAACTTTGTGCCAAGTAGAATAAGAAATTTAAATATGCCATTCTATTCGGAATTCAATTTCGAATCGCATAGCTTACTTAAACGACGTTTTTCTAACATTTAAATAAAATTATTGCTCAGAATACTTGTAAAAATTTAAATTTTTAAATTTTCTTTAAATTTCTTATTCGACTGCAGTGTTTTTCCATTGCAGTTCAAGTGAAATTCATTTGAACTTTTAAAATTCAACTGAACAGTTCAAGTTAATTAGAAAAAAAAAAGTTTGAAATCGCTAGTTCAACTTGAATTTTCCATTTTAAAATCGTCGTATTCGTTGATTAGAAAACTTTATCCGCTTCAAATATCTTTTAAATTAACTACAAATTTAAAATTTATCATGCTTCATTTTGAATTTGAACTTTTTTCAATTTAACTTGAACTGGCGACTTGAATTTGAACTATTTTCAAAATGATTTGAACTGGTGACTTGAACTTTTTTCAAGTTCATTGTGTCGGTTTATTTTATTTATTTAAAAAAAAGGTAAAACTGTTTGGCTGATACAAATTCTGCTTCCGCTTGGCGTCAAATTGCCCTGCTCCAAAAAATCTTTGCTATCCATTTTTTTTGCTAACGAAATTTTTTCTATTTTTATATATAGTTAAGTGTCATTAGAAAGTCTCACTATTTAGGTATTATTGAGGTAAATTAATAAATTATTGCACAAAAGCATACTTTGAACAGCCGCGCGTTTCCTACGCGTCAAACGACTGCGTTTGACGTTGGCGTCGATGATATCATTTTTCACGTTCTCATTGATATTCTCCTCTTCGCCGCGGATGGGCGCATAAATCTCACTGTGATCCGCCCGGATGTCATTCCCATTCTCATTCTCCCTCCAGTTTTTGTTCTCGAACAATTCGTCGGACGACACTTTTTTAGTGCCTTTGAACACCAGGTTTGGCCCGTTCGATTCGTAGCAAAAAACCTCTGAAATTTGCGTACTTTATTTCTGTTATTATGTTATCATGATATCATTTGCTCAAAACACTCAAGTCTCAACTACATAATATATTATTAGCCTTTTCAGGAGGAAAGTATTGACTTGAATCCGCGAATTCGTATCCAACCGAATCCATCAGCTCATCTCAGGCTCAATACAAAATATTGGCTTCGCTTTTACTAATTTACTAAAAAAAATTAAAAAATACTACATGTACTGTATTTATTGATGTTTTTATTATCTGAAACTGCGATCAGAGGATCCCCTCGCACGAGCACGAGCACGACCGACCGCTGAACTGGCTTGGCAAAGTTCAAAGTGAATGGATCAGAATGAATTTGAAAACAATTTACTTAACTTTGAACTTTTTTTTGTACTTTTTTTCAATTTCATTCTGAATTGGCGAACTGAACTTTAACCTATTATCATCATTTTTGAAATTCATTTTCTCAATACATATAATTGCAGTAAAATCTCAATATCATATCATTCTTCATCATCTCATTGTCATTATAGCAAAATCTCAATAATATTTCTCGCAAAAAATGCTATGAAAATCTTTAAACATTAAATAAATGAAAATAATCACTTCTCATTGCGCAAATCGACTTGACAATTGCGATGAGAAGGCACAAATTCGCAAATTGGCGCATTTCCTCAGAACGTGTACCGGTGACAATTGTCAGTGGTGCAAAAATTAGAAAAAGTATGTGTATAATACAATAATCTGAAATTTGAAATATTATAAATTTTAGACTCGCCAATTCATTCTCAATTGAATTTATTTTCCCTTGAAAATGTTATTATTTTTGCAAAGACCGGGACAACGTGACGCCAAGCTTGTATGTGTGTAAACCAGAAGTGCTAATATGTATTTATGAGTTATTATTTACATACATACATATTTACGGATTTTTTTCAGTGTTTGCCAAAATAAAAAATTTTCACTGAAAAAAAATTTTATATGAAAAATTGTTTATTTTTTAATGAAATATTTTCACATAAAAATTAAAAAAAAATTTTCATTGCTTTTGAAATGAAAATTTTACACTGAAAAAAACTCCAAAAAAATTTTTATGTAAAAAAATTTCATCGCTTTTGAAATGAAAATTTTTTTCGTAAAATTTTTTTTATTTCACCGAATTCACTGCCAGGGAATTTCGATTTTTTTTTGAAATCTGTGAATTATTGCGAATTCGGAAGAATTGAAAAAAAATTTACTTCCGCCAAATCCAAAAAAAAAATTACACGTACGCGTAAAATTATTGGAAAATATTTTCCCGAAATTTCAAATAAATCGGGATCAGATTTAAAATAGCAAAATTTTTGATTTTATTTTTTGTTTGAAACATCAAAAAATAAAAATGAAATTGTGGAAAAAAATTCTCCGCTTAAATCGATAATTTTAAGGCGGAAATTTTTGAAAAACTCGAATTCAAATCCCACAAACGAGACGATCTTGTGATATTGCGTTTTGAGTCTTGTGACTCGTCTCGAGACAATTGGCAGAATGTCAAACACCACCGTAAGCAAACAGAAAAGCGAATGACTGTGTGATTGTGGTGGTCGGTTGTCGGTGGGAAAAACGCTAAATATATTTGTGTATATTGTGTATCTGCATTAAGAATGTATATTGCGTATATACGTTGTATATGTATATGTTGCATATATTGTGTATATGCTTTAATGTATATTGTGTATATTAATAAAATTTAATTTTTAAAATTTGTGTAGCTTGCATATATACGTTGTGTATGCTGTGTATATGGATTGTGTGTTTGCATTAAAATTGTGTACGATACACAAAGTACCCAAAATTTGTGATCATAAAAATTATTGTTTATTTGTAATATGTATAAAAGGTGGCGCAAAAACAAAATCTTCCGCCATAGCGCAGCTAAAAACGCAGCTAAAGATCCAAAATTTTTGGTGAAGACACATACCAAGGGTCACTCTTGACACATACGCGTTAACAATTTTTTCATTTACTTCAAAAACGAAATGAAATTCAAAAACAAATTTGTGAAGCGCATCTTCACCACTGTTTTCAAATGAAATTCATTTGAACTGAAGTTAATTTGAAAAAAGTTCAAATTCAAATCGCTAGAATTTTCCATTTTAAAATCGTCGGATTCGTTGGATTAAGAAACTTTATCCGCTTCAAATCTCTCATTAAATTAACTAAAAATCTAAAATTTATCAAAAACAATTAAATTGGTAGCCGCAGCTGGTTCAAACAATTTTCGAAAAGTTCAAGGTGAACTGACTTCATTGTGAACTTGAACTTTTTTCAGATCGATTTGAACTGGTGACTTGAACTTTTTTCAAGTTCATTTTGTCGGTTCATTTTCATTTTTTGAAAAAAGGTAAAATACTGATCTTTACCGAAAATTTCGGATTTTTAGCTGCGTTACATATGATGCGGGATTTTGTTTTTGCTCCAGCATATACATAATATAAAAAATGTAAAAAAGCAAAATATAAAAAATTTAACGAGATTTTTTTTGAAGTATGCATGTGTACAACATATTCAGTATAATATAACAGTTTTGTTACTGTACAGTTAGAAGTGAATTAATTACATTTAAAAAAGAAAAATTAAAAAAATTATAAACCCACTTATGTATTGAAAAATGTTGGCAAATTGTCAAAACTTTTTATAATATGTATATGCATATAAAATATACATATATATCAGGGGTGTGTCGAAAATAAATTTGAGATTTCGAAAATCGAAAATTTCAAAAAATTATTTCCGAAAATCGAAAATTTTAACAAAAATTTTTTTTCAAAATTTATAATTTTTCTCAAAATTATAAGACAAATTTAATAATTTTTTAAACATACATAAATATGTATGTGTATTATTTCTCTGCATTCATCAAGACTAAAATGAATCTGAGAAACAGGGCTGTGACTTGAATCACGCATGAATCATGAGTCATTTGAATCAATGATTCAAATGAGTCATTTGACTCAGATTCAAATGAGTCAAATGATTCAAAAAAAGTCGTGAATCATTTTTTTGACTCATTTCGTGACTCATGAGTCATTTGACTCACAGTAAAAATTTTCTACCATATTTTTATGGAGGAAAATGATTCACTTGAATCACAAAACCGTAATAATAATTCATTTGAATCATATTTTAACTGTAGAAAATGGTGGCGAACGGTAAAAATGATTCACTACCTTGGAGATGAATCATGATTCTACTCAGTGAAATGAGTCATTTTAACCGTGAATCACGGGTTGACTCATGATTCAAATGAGTCAATGAATCATTTGAATCATGAGTCAAATGAGTCAGTGACTCACGTGAATCATGATTCAAGCCGTGATTCATGATTCAAAAAATGATTCAAGTCACAGCCCTGCTCAGAAACTCAGAAATGATTCAAATGAATTCAACGAGTTTGAATTTGAATTATGAATTATTTTTTGTAAATCATTGAATCACTTTTTATTCACGACTCATTTGAATAGTGATGATTCGTTTCTAAAAAATGAATTTCTTATACAATCAATAGACTTTCGTCAGACTTTTTAACTGATTGAATTGGTAAAAGAGGAAAGAAACTGCAAAAAATTAAGTCATATAAATTATTCTTGCGAGCGCAAAAATTGAACTTTTGCTTAAATCACTTATGGATGAGTTTAAATTAAACAAAAAATTTCTTCAAAATTTTTAAAATTTTCGGAAAATGGCCGATTTTCCGAAAATCGAAAGACCCTCGTGATTTCGAAAATCGAAAGGAAAAAACACCGAAAATCGAAAATTTCCACACCCCTGATATATACCAAGGCTGGGCTTGCGGGATTTTGCAAGAAGTCTAGCGCATTACTGTGGAAGAAGTGCGCGAGACCGGATGAGATTTGCCGTCTATTTTCATTTTTCTATCTTACTTGCCCCGTCGAGCTCTACAAAATTGCATGTTCACTTTTTTAAATCATTTTTTCTTTCTCGACTTATTCGTTCTCTTACGATTTGCGATTTGCGACTTTCCATTTCGCAAATCGCAAATCTTGATGAGTGAATAAGTTCGAAACGAAAGAGTAATTAAAAAAAACTGAGCATGCAATTTTGTGGAGCCCGACGGGGCAAGTAAGATAGAAAAATGAAAACGGACGGCAAATCCAATCCGGTCTCGCGCACTTAATACGCTAGACTTCTTGCGAAATCCCGCAAGCCCAGCCTTGGTATATACCATACATATGTATGTATAATAAATACTGCAATGTTTCCAAACGAAGTAAGTATTCAGCATGCAACCGTAAGTGAAGCGCACTTCACTTTATTTAGAAAAGTTAATTAATTGAAAAGCAGAATGAAAAGCAAAGTTGAAGTAAATCGTAAGTAATACGTTTTGAAATGCCGCGGAAAATTTACTGACTTGAAATTTTTTCTATTCTTCCAATTGTTTTGCTTGCTTGAAAAAATTTTGATATAATTTATTTCGAGTCCCGAAAAAATTCGCCTCAACTTTGCCAATTCATTTTTTCAAGTTGAAGGTGAAGTACTTCATTTTGCCAATTCACTTCTCTAAATAAAGTGAAGTGGGCTGCACGTTCGAAAATGAATTTTTTGTGGAAACACTGTTGCGATTTCATCGTGAAAACTTACTTTATTTGGAAACATTGATTCCAATTGGAATTATTTTAAATTATTTTGAATCGATTTGCTTTTTTCTTGCTTTAATTTTATTTGTTTTTGAGATTTGAAAAGTATTTAATCCATCTCAAATTTTCGAATTCAAATTTTTAGAATCAGAGAATTCAAAAAAAATTGCGGATTCAAAAAGTCTTCAAGGTATAACACGTCGCTAAATAACGCAAAGTTAATGAATTATAAATAAATAATAATTTTCTTTAATGTCCAAGTTTACTTCCACCAGCCGCCACCGTAGTTATTGCCGTAGCCGGCGCCGCCATTGTAGTAGTTGGCGTAATTACCGTATCCCATCATTTGTGGCATTTGTTGTTGTTGTTGTTTTGTGTTCATCGCGCCGCCTAGCAGCGTCGCAACGCCCAGCACCACCGCCGCGCCTCCGGCGATTTTCCAATTTCGGCGCGTTTTTGACTTTCTCTTGGGCGGCGTCGGCTTCGCCGGCGCCAGCGGTGACGTCAGCGGTAGCTTTGGTGGCGGCGTCGGTGGACGCGGCGGCGTCGGCGTGGTCGGCGGCGACGCTTTGGGCGGCGGATTCGGCGGCGTCGGCGGGGGCGGCGTCGACGGGGGCGGCGTCGGCGCATTTTTGTTTTTATTTCTTTTTTTCTTTTTTGACGCGCGTTTGAAGCGACTACGACGCTCACGCAAACTTTCAAATGTGCTACCGTAGAATGTCAGTTCATGTTTTGGCTGGCTTTGTTCTTCAACTACAGTATGATTATTCGCGTCAAGAACATGTCCCGCTTCGCTTACTGTAGCGTACATTCTACTATCGTTAGCCACTTGCAAATTGTCGTCAGCGTTATCGTACTCACTGGTAAAGCCTTTTTGTTCACTATGCACTGTGGTTGTACTACCGTAGTTTGGCGAAAAATTGGCTTCTGTGGTGACAGAATTCGTTTCTTCGCGTCCGAAAACATTGTTTGGCAAAACTAAAAAAATAAAAGATTTTTTCAAATGTTGTTTAAATTTACATACCATAAAACCACAGTATACATATAATAGTTAAAATACAGCAAGAAAGTATACGATATAGCAAGCGAGGGCTGTGCATAATTACGAAAAATTAATTTTCATAATTTTGGTACCTCGTAACCAAAAACCGTAATTCGAAACTTTCACCAAAGTTCACCAAAAACATAGTTCATCAAAAAAATTTTCATAAAAAATTTTCAATTTTTTGATTTTGTGATATATTGAAAATTGAAGAAAAAAAGGCTCGCCAGAGAAAATTCTTTGAAAATCGCAGTTTTTAGCTGATTTTGGAGTGAAGAAATTTCCAAAAATGTCGAAAATACCGTACACCAAATAACTCGTAATTACGAGCATTTTCTCACAATTCGCAACTACGTACAGTCTTGATAAAAACATACTAAAACTAATTTTTCATACATACAATTATTCAAGCAATGATTTTACTGAAAAAAACTTTTATCCATACACTTGTGTACAGGCATTATAAAAAAAGGATTACTGTATGTGTAACATTGCCACCGTACAAATGCTTACTGTATTTAAAAAGTTTAAATTTTTTAAGTTATTTTTTTTGCAAATTTGCGCAAACTTTGACAATTTTCAATTTTTGACAATTTTCAAATTTTGACAATTTTCAATTTTTGCCAATTTTCAAATTTTGACAATTTTAAAAGTTTTAACAATTTGAAAAATTTGAAAAATTTTGAAAAATATAAAAAATTTACCTTTTGTCTCAACTTTCACCGTAATCCAACGAATAAGCGCAAATAGAAATATTTTTCGAATAATTAATACTTTTCTTGGCATTTTGCTTAACAGCAAATTTGCGAGAGATATCTTCCACAAATCTTACGGTAATCGTTTATTCCGTAATATATATATTATATATGACCTTTGCAAATAATTGGCAAATTGGCAAAATATGTAATGATTATTTTCTCAGAAATCATTCGCAAATTTTTCTAGAAAATCTTCCTAGCGCAAAGTAAATATGTTTATGAGTGATTTAATGGTTATTTATAAGATTTTTGATATTCAAAATGCATTTTGTTTACTACAAAAAAAATCAAATGAATTGGCAAATTTGCTTCCTTTTTTTGGAAAGAAAATGCACTTTTAGCAAATCTGACAACCGTATGCAAACAATGACATCATACATACGGTGTTATATTATGAATAAGTTCAAATCGCTAGTGTATGCAAACAATGACATCATACATACGACAATTTTTCCATTTTAAAATTGTCGTATTTGTTGATTAGGAAACTTTGTATGCTTAAAATCTCTCAAAAATTATCAAAAAATTTTGAAATTGCACTAATTTCGAAACTAATTTTGAAAGATGCAAGTTTCACTGACTTCATTTTGAACTTGAACTTATTTCAGACAGATTTGAACGGATGACTTGAACTTTTTCAAGTTCATTTTGTCAGTTTATTTTCATTTTTTGAAAACAAGGTAAAATACTGATCGCAACTTGCATTTAGTCAAAAAAAAAACTGACGGTATTGCAATACTTTGCCAATTCACATACTTGTATTATATTTCGTCAATTCGTAAAAAAAATTGACGAAATTACGCGACGATTTTTGCCTTGAAAATATACAATACAGAAAAATTTATGCAAAAAAAACTTTTTTAAGGAAATTTTTTTTTACATTTTTTGTCCACTAAAGCGATACTTATAGTAGTTTTGTTGGCTTTTCAAAAAAAATTTCATTTAAAAATTCGTCGCTTTTAAAATGATTTTTTTTCACGTGAAATTTTTTTAATTATATAAAGGATAGGAGAAGATCAACAGCAAATGGTGATATGAAATGCAAAAGAGATTTGTAAGGATGTAATACTGTAGCTCAGTTGGTAAGAGCAGCGCCCGGTTAGCGTGTTAACCGGGCGCATTTTGCACTTCACAACAGCATTTCATACATATTTAATATTATATGAAACACTGAATGCTACTTTACGCCACTGTGTATATAAATTCAAAATGGACATGTTTTACGAGAATGCAAAAAAGTAGGCGATATGAAAACATATGAAGATCTACGACCATCCATTAGAAAGAGGATGAAAAATGCTACAAAACTAATATAATTGATAAGAATTTTGTTTCGTATCATATTCATTTAACCAAGGGGGTGTGTCCAAACTTTTGGCGCCTACTGAGTTCTGAAGAATCTTCACCCCCACCCCTTCCCCACTCCCCAATTTTTCCCAATTACTATGTACATATGATTTTTTTATCGTTATAAATTACAAATTTACAAATAAATATGAAATAAAGAAATAAAGCAAATTCAAATGTTTTTTCCAAATAATTTCTTTAATTTTATCTCTTACAATAAAGCAAAAAAGCAAAAATATAAAAAAATATATGTTACAAAAGTGTTCATTTCACATTTATTTACCAATAACCGCTGTAATTGTATGGGATATTGTAGATGTAGGGATTATAACCGTAACCGTAACCATAACCGTTATTGTAACCGTTACCGTAACCGATACCATAACCGTAACCGTTTCCATAGTTTTGCGCGTTCATCGCCGCGCCCATCAACCCGGCCACGCCCACTCCTAACGCCACGCCCCCGGCGATTTTCCAATTTTTATTCGACGAATTTTTCTTCTTTAGGTTTTGGGCGGCGCGTTTGCTACGGTAGCCGTGCGCATTATCGTACACGGGTTTCGTTGCGTATACGGTCAGCGAAGTATCGTCGTCGCCGACGGTGGCCGTGTCCACCGTAGTCGTCGGCCAGTTTTTAACTTCATGTTCGCTATCATTCACTGCTTCTACCGTATACCTACTACTACCGTCTGTGTCACTGTGCACGAACAAAGCTAAAATTTCCGAAACATTTTATTACGATATACGTACTTGCTACGGTAGTCGCAAAAAATTTACCTTGGGCTGTGACGTGTACCGTAAGACAATTGAAGAGCACAAATGCAAATACCGTATCAAACATTTTCCACTTTCTATCGATGAAATATAATTTTTTGCGAAACAATTAACGACTTTTTGTATACAGTTAACGACGCCAAAAAGCCATGCGATAAATACACATTTATGAAAAATGCATACTGTAATACAAATAAACAGTAATGTTTTAATATTGAAAGCTTATGTTAACAAAAATTTTATA
>SAUE01000683.1:12331-22802 GCA_009724625.1 Deladenus siricidicola
GAAGTATTATACCCAAAAGAAAGAGCTCGTCGAGAGCGTTCCAAAAACGTACTTAGTTTTGTTCCCCGACGTCTGTGAGCCGAGATATGAGCGTTTGAAAATTTAGACCATTGCGCAAAAAAAAATGGACCCCCCCCTTGCCGAAGTATGATATTTATACTTTATGAAATATGCCAAAATTTTATTTGAAATATTTTGTTCAGTGTTAAATGAATTTTCAAATTCAAAAAATGCAATGCTTTTTATTTTAATAAGATTAAGGTTATTTTTCATAGAATTATTTTACAGGTTTCGACGGTAGAACGTCGGGTGTTGAACGAGAACGTCTCATAAACCGCTTCAACAGCGAGCCCCAATTGTTTCTTTTTCTTATTTCCACTAAAGCCGGCTCTCTCGGCATTAATTTGGTATTATATTTTTAGTGCTTGTTCAAAAAACAAAAAGATCAGCAAAGAAATATTTTCTTGTTTAAAATGTTTTAAAATAAAATAAATGAAAATGCTTTTTCATGCAATTTCATTTGTTTGTCTATTAGGTGTCGGCTAGTCGAGTCATCATTTTTGATGCGTCTTGGAATCCGTGCGATGACGCGCAAGCAATTTGCCGCATTTATCGATACGGTCAACGAAAACGTACTTTCATTTATCGGCTGATCATGAATAATTCAATGGAGAAGGCGATTTTTCATCGGCAAATTGCCAAAAGCACACTTCAACGTATGCATTTTTGTTTAACTCTTCTATTGTGCAAGAATTTGTGTTTTAGAAAAAGTCGTTGATCAGCAAAACATCGATGCTAATGTTTCTACGAAAGAATTGGAGACACTATTTCTTTATAACGTAATTTTGTTGAAATTAAAATTTATTTAAAAATAGTTTTTGCTATAAATAACGTCAAATTTCGTTTAGGAAGACGCTGATATGAAGCCACTTTCGGTGGATCTAGAAAAATGGGAGTTACAGGATGATTTATTGTTGAAAGTTGCAAAGGACAACTTAAATCTATTCGCTGATGTAGGTTAATATACGTATAAGATTGATTTTATTTTTTGTCATTTTTATTTTCGTGGTGATCCGAAACTTTTTGTTAAATTTTTGCGACTGATTTACGATAAATTCGGAGAAAATTAATGTGTATTTACGTTTGGTTTAGTCGCCATTTCTTCACGAATCGCTAATGTTGGAAAGTGAGGATAAGCTGAGCGAGGAAGAGAAATACGAGGCTGAGCTTCTATATGAGCGCGAAATTAATGGCGGCTATTGTGGCGGTTATGAAGGTGATTATGGTGGCGCCGGTAGTTATTTTCGTGGCGCAGATTTTGGTCGAGTGGGTGCAAGTCCATGGGCAGCGATGAGCGGTGATCGCATTCCTTCGCATATAAAGTTTGCAACTTTATAAAATTTGTCTCATATAGTAAAATGAATATTAATATAGAAGGAATATGAATAATTAATACATATGCTTTAATTAAGTCAAGAATAGTCAATGTAAAAACTATACGAGTTCTTTTGTGGCGTTTAACTTTTAATTGATTTTTGACATTCGCGATATTAATTTAAAACATTTTGAAGAGGATTCATTTTTGGAAAGATTTCAAAAATTATTTTATGCATAATTAAATAAAGATTGAATAGATTACATGTAAAAATTAACCATGCTAATTTAAGTTTACCGTCAAATGCATCGCCCGCTCCACTCAGTGGTGTTGGAAGTTCGGGCGAGAACATAGTGGATTTAGTCGGCCCACCACGTCTGTTTCCACCCGATTTTGCGTTTAGCCATCCGGGCGCGGCCGCGTTTAACCGCGCATATCGTCGTGCACAATTTAGCGATGAAGCGGTAGACTCAGCGATGATGAATCCGCCACCGCCGGCGGGTGCCGATTTTTGCTCGCCGAATTTGTACGTTAATTTTAGAATGAAAACTTGTTTGAAAAACAAAAAAAGTTAGCCGACAATTAATACCTGCGTATATTTATAATAAAAGATCTGGCGTTTTAGGTCAGACGAAGACGCAATTGCTATCCATCAGCGGTTAGCAAATCCGACGCCTTTTCCGAAATCGCTTCGCGTACTTGATTCCAGTCAGGGTGGATCGAATGACGAGCACGCAGATTTCTTTGCGAATTTAGCACGGGATAGTGATGTCGATATAGATATTCCATGCCTTCTCCCGGCTGGTTCAATTCCGAAAACGTTGGCCGAGGCGCTGGGCTCATCTCAGCTTTCCTTGTTAGAAAAGACCGGCCACAGCGAGCCACGATCCGGCGATGACAATCTATCTCAAATTCCGCCTTCATCGCTTATCACGAATGGGAAGAGAGGTGGTGAAATGGACAATAACGTAGTTTGCTCGTCAAGCGACGAACGGATGATGTCCGATTCACCCGAAAAACATAAGAACACGGAAAAAAGTACGCCACATTCCTCGTCTGTTTCTTTTGGTCGACCCTATTCTGTAGCAGCGGACGGACGAGTTATCATTGTTCAAGGTACTAAATATTATTTTATACAATATTTATTTTTGTAATTAAGCAATTCAAATAATTTTTCAAGTTGTTAGAAATATTTCAATGCCGGTCATTGGAAATGTATAAAACTTGAAAATATAACAAGAATATTCAACAAGAGAATTACATTTTTAAGATATAAAGTTACCGTCGATTCGTCCGGGTGGCGGAACCATCGAATTGAAGGCTGGAGAAATGGTGGTCTTATGCCGAACGTCGAATGGCACGTACTTGAAGACGGCGGATGGGAATTTGCTAGATGCTACTTACACCATTTATTCCGCTTCTAATTCGCATGCAAAGGAGCGAAATATGCGTACTGGCTTTACCTCCGTGCCACAGCAAATTTTCATTCCGTTCCAGAACGGAACCAAAACAGGCACTCCTTTCGGCAACAATTTTTCGCGATCTCAAAAACGGAAAAGGTTTGATCCAAACGAGGAGGTGATCGAGTTGGATTAAATTCCTTTTCGGGTGCTCTTTTTTCGATTCCCAATTGGTTGTGAAGAAGTATTATGTAAAAAATTGGGTAATTTTCATATCATTAGGTGGTGAAAAATCGTTAGTTATGCCATCGAATTTTTTAACCATTTGCTCTTTTCTTTCCCCCTTCCCGCAGTAACAAAGTAGGCTGGTCCTTTTTGTCTCTCACATCGGTATTGTTTCTTCGTGCGTATTTGGGAGAATCGTTTCCAGGATTTTTCCTAGTGAGGTGGAGCTCTAAGAAATATTTTACCTTTTAATTCTGAATAGAATTACATCATTATCATGTAAATCATCGACAATTATTTCATGTCTGTTATTATATTTGAAATGTCATTATATCTTTATTATATGTATAGAAGAACATAAATGTATGAAAAGCTAATATATTTAATTTTCCTTTTAAATACCAAAGAAAAAAATGTCACGGAAATAGAATTTAGACATTCCGAGCATTGATTAGTATAGTATACGTGTTCATAAGCAACTTAGACATAGGAAAAATCCAAAAAATAAAATAAATGAACAAAGGGCATTATCTAAATCTATTTTGAATGCATGCGCTATATGCAACAAAAATACTGAACCCGACTGCAAAAAAGCGATTTACATTATCTAAAACTTTTATTATCAAAAAATATCATCACCGCCAAACTTTTTTCTGATTTGGTACGTTGGCTCTTGCCACATTAACTTCAACGGTTAATATTTCACAGTAAGCGATGGGGACGAAGACGATGAATGCCTATTGTGTCCTTTCGGCTGAATGAAGAGGCGGGGTGCCGAATTCGGCCTCAGTCTTGGTGTGAACAATGGGCCGCCATGAGATCGTGGGCTTCTCGGCGGTGGTGCGACCGCGTCTGGTAGACTAGAGGCGCGCATTGGGTTGGGTGCTACTGGGCAGGAGTTCGGGATGATCACCGGCGGGGATAGCTGATTTACAAGTGCTGTACTATGTCCGTCGCCCATTACAACTGTTGTTGGTTCAATCACTAAAATTGATAACTTGAAGCCAATGTACATAGTTCACGTTTTTATAATAAATACATGTACACGTATAGCAATTCGTGTGAATTTCTTATCTTAAATTTCTACCATGAATTTTGACTTTAGAGTCGCCTTCGAGAATGTCGCGTAGGCACGAGGAACAACCGCCCATGCCATATGAATTGTGAATAATAATTATAGCTCCAAAAAGCGTCTCAATTAAATTTTCTTCGAGCTCGCATCTTTTCCTGAGATTTAATGCCATTTACACCATCCCTATAATGTTATTTCACGTGTACATACATATATGAAAAGACAAATACGCGTGCAAAAATGAAAATTCCATTAAATTTAAAAATACAAAAAATGAGAGAAATGTAAAGATGTACGAGATGTAACATTTTACTCAATCTCAGACTATTCTCGTTTGGCTAGAGTAATCCTAAACGCACGTTTCTCAATTAAAACATTAAACACCATAGCCAAACAATGCGAAATGGCAGCTATGCAACAATTTTAAAAATTTGAAAAGTTAATTACAAACCTCTACAAATAACAATGGAAAGTACATAAAAGGCATGAAAAATCGAAACACTGCTAAAGTGCAGACATATAGTATTTTCTATATTTTCATACTTCCCTATTCATAATATTGCCTATTTACAATGGAAAAGCTGCTTTGCTCTTAGCAATTAGAAAGCGTTAATGAAAACACTGCTGCATTTCAGGAGTACCCCTTAAATACCTTTTCGAAGCTGTTCTCGTTTTCGTTTATTGAGTGTCGACGTCAATTTATTGTCTTTTATATCTGTAATAATAATTATAACTTTGCGGCCAATCGTATGACTTCACTCGATTGCGCATAAACTTTGCCATAAAAAATAAATACTCGAAAATATGTTTAAAATTTAAAGTCCTATCGCATTTACAAAATTTACTCAAGGCTCAAAATTACTAATTTTATTTTTGCTTCGTCAAATTTTACCATCATTTTGCAGACAATTAATTAATTGACTCATTTTAGTATCATTGATCACGTCATTTTGTCTTCTTCGACTATCGCGGAGTCTGATAATTTCACATAAAATTAAAAAAGTGGTTGTCTTGACTACACTGTACGTAACGCATTCAAATGGTCTATATTTATTCGTTTTTTAACTGCTCTGCCAGAATTTTTTTACACCATTTTTTATTAAAAATATTTCACTTTACCTAACTAATTCAATAGAAAATAATTATACTGGAAAATTTTTATTTAAGGCAAATAACAATAAAAATGTAACAACAAGAAATAATTTACAGGGTACGTACTAGGATACCGACGATAGTGGAGGAAATGGCATTTGTTTGCTGATAACCAAAGTTTGTTTTTGATGCGAAATGTAGCCTTTGATTTTTTTCTAAATTAGCATCGATGACTGTGGGGTTGTAAAAAAATTTAGAACACAAAAATTCATGCTTCAAATGCGATCAAAACAGCTTACTTGAGCGATGAGGTTCGCCAGAACACAAGCCAACTCATCCCCATCCATTTCCGAGCCCAAATAACGCAGTACGACCAAAAACGCATCCAGCTTGATCAAGTGTGTATTCAATATGGAAACACTAAAGGTCATTAAAAATATACAAAAAATTGATAAAAATAAATAAAAAAAGTTGTCAGAAGGGCACAAAAATTATATTAAAAAATAAATCAAATATAACAAAAAAAAATTTTGATAAAATTAAAAAGTTAAAAAAAGATCAAAAACGGTATGAAAATAAGATCAAAAAATAACTAAAAAAAGAAACATACACTTTCTTAAACAAATTTCGATAAGTGATAACTTTCAGCTTTTCGAGCATTAGAAAAATGCCACATTTTATGAAGAAATGTTGATGCTCCTGAAGCGCGCCGTTCAATTGCCTCAAATTTCCTTCCCTAAAAATATAAATTTAAATAAAAATTCACAATTTTAGTCTCAAAAAGAAAAGCTCACTTTACACTAGCCACGACCGGAGAGAATTGATCCAGATTGTAAATTTGAAGAAGTTCCAATCTTGGCATATGTCCCAAAAACATTTTCACCGGAATCAAGTACATCAGAATGAAGCGTTTATTCTTCGTCGATGATGCGGGACAATGCTCGAACGCAAACGACAGCGACTTCTCCGCTATAAAAAACATTTAAGAAATAAAAATATCATCTATTTTATTGCCTTAATTTTTTTATTTTGCCACAAAAAAATCGGAATTTTTTATAACTACAATATACTTCACTGGCGCATCTAAATGTTAGGGAGGGGGACAACCAAAAATGTTTCCATTAAATTTTGCGAATGGGGAAAGATAAATTTTGAGAAATTTCAAATTTTACTTTCGATTTATTTAAAAAAATTCGAAAAATTTTCTCAATGAGGAGGACCCGTCTCTGCCACTGCTATAATTATACATATTTCTACCCATTGACGTCGCCTATTCCCAGTGACGAGGACGACACCAAGAAATTTTCATGGGACGAGAAAACGCCAAAACTTACATTTTTAAGTAAAAAATTTAAAAAATCTCCGTGAGATGGAGAATTCCCCTTTCCGCCCCCTGGAGGCGCCACTGCTTCTATGTCTTCAAATTTCGACAATCGTGAATTTAAAAAATTCAAGATTTCGGAATTTATATTACATCGTTTTAAGCACATTTTCGATTAAAAAATACAAAAAATATAAAACTGGCACCAAATTGAAATAGTACACATTTCAATAAAAAAATTTAAATAAAATTCATTCACTTTTGAAAAAAGTGCAAAAATCAAGTGAGGCTATCTTTTTTCCCGCAGTGTATAAAATCAAAAACTAACACAAAACTAAATCCATGTCGAACATCGCTTTCCGACCAAGAAAGTAGTTATATGTGATTTTGTCGGTGATGGAAAATCTTTCGTACAAATCTCCGACATTATCGATGCTTCTTATTAACGGCTTCAGCAAATGCAATCGATTTATCTGAAAATTGCAGTAATCGAAATTAAAAATATTCATCATACCGCAAAAACCAAAAATTACCCTAAAATAAATACGGAAAAGTTGATTCGTCAAGTTTAAGATCGCAATTTTCTTCGTCGTCTCCGGCGCTAATCGGCTAAAATGATCAATTTTTATAATTTTTTAATTCAAATATTTTTAAATTCGTCCTTAAAAGAACCGATCAAAAATTTAGCTACTAAGGTCAATTTATTTTCTTTATAAATTTCCTTATAAACAAATAAATAAATTTATTACGCCGTAATACACAGAAAAAAACTCACCTTTCCGCCACACATATTCGATAGCTTTCCATGATCGGCGAGGCGGCCTCCTCGCAGAACGAGGTGGTCTCCGTGTTGCGTTGTTTCACGCGCGACACCTTCGAGTCCGCCACTTTCGCGAGAAAGCGCAAATCGCTGCATAGAGCGTATAAAATCGGCATAAACCAATTTGCGTCCTTTTCCTTTTGCAGAATTTCTTTGTTGAAGAGTTGAAGGTTCTGGAAAATAGGCTAGCCTCGTTAGACGAAATTTTTTGTTGATATTTGAAGTTTAATTTTCAATTAAAATAACCTATCTACAAAAACCAACTTCGAATAACGAAATTTTAGCGTAAAAAATATACATTTGTTTGGGCATTGAACGCACTTTGCCAATCCTCTATTTTCACGTAATAGAGCGTTTGAAGATGAAGCATTATAATGTCGTCAAACGCCCAATCCATTCCGTTACGATCACGATACACCGACTCTGGGTTTAATATCTTGAAAGAAACACGCATTTGTATTTAAAAAATTTAATTGTGTATTTAAAGATTTAATTGTGATATTAAAAATTGTGTAACTCCAAAAATACATTTAAAGTTTTTTCTCAAAATATAGAAAATTAAATTTGAAATTTTTTTATTTCACTAAATTAAATTTCAAGGCGTATAATTTAGTTAAAAAACTTTAAAAAATGTAAACCTGCAGAAAAGCGTAATCGCTGTGGAAATGCCTAATTGAAAGAAAGTGTCCCACTTCCGTCGCATTTGCCCAATTTTCATTTTGCAACAAATTGGACAAATAGTCATAATATTCGTAAAAGCTCCGAAATTCCATTTGTGAGATCTAAACACATACATAAATTATTATAGTTGAGTATCAATACATAATATCGGGTAAATTCGGCGAATACAAACACCTTCGAAATTCGACAGCTGAGATTACTTTTCTGATGCTATTCAGCACGCTGATTCGGAATCTTTTTTCATTTTTCATTTTTGGCGGACTCAATTCTCCACCGAAATATGGCGATTAAAAATTCCACCCCCTTCCAGAGCCTATCTAAGGAAGTAGGCTATAAAATGCGACGAAATTTCGGCAGAGCTGGTCCAATGAAACACACTCCAAGAAAAGAACTTTGATTCAGCATAAACTGTACTTAAAACAGACAAGAAAAAGAAATTGGAAATGCGTGAAAAAGTTTTTCGAGTTTTCGAAGAATATGGGGAGTGAATGACTGGGCGCACCCCCGAAATGCAGAAATCACGAAATGCAGAATTATCGAAATGCAGAAACCACGAAATGCAGAATCACGAAATGCAGAATATCATTGAAAAGAATATTTATTCAATCTCATTTTACATCTCATCTGTCTCACGAAAAATCGGGGCTGTCCGTTTAGGCGATTAGGCAAATCCCGCGGCAAGTCATTAGGCTTAGGCTAAGCCTCAGCCTTAGGCGATTAATCAAGTCGCGTGGCAAGTCATTAGGCTTAGGCTAAGCCTTAGGCGATTAGGCAAGTGGCGGGGCAAGTCATTAGGCTTAGGCTAAGCCTTAGCTGAGTCTTGTAGTACACGTAGCTTGAGCCTTAGGCTTTTCTTCCTTGTCTTTCAAATATCACCTTCTTTTCAATGATATTCT
This sequence comes from Deladenus siricidicola, assembly GCA_009724625.1. Lineage (NCBI taxonomy): Eukaryota > Metazoa > Nematoda > Chromadorea > Rhabditida > Sphaerulariidae > Deladenus > Deladenus siricidicola. The sequence goes on from SAUE01000683.1 coordinate 21,214, forward strand.
GCATTTTGAGAATTCTGCATTTCGTGATTTCTGCATTTCGGGAGTGCGCCCAGTCATTCACTTCCCATATTCTTCGAAAACTCAAAAAACTATGCCCACTTTTTCACGCATTTCCAGTTTCTTTTTCTTGTCTGTTTTAAGTACAGTTTATGTGTGCTTTTCTTGGAGTGTGTTTCATTGGACCAGCTCTGCCGAAATTTCGTCGTATTTTATAGCCTACTTCCTTAGATAGGCTCTGGAAGGAGGTGGAATTTTTGATCGGCCATATCTCGGTGGAGAATTAAGCCCGCCAAAAAATTCTTTCAGATTCGGAATTAGCATGCTGGATAGCATCAGAAAAATAATCTTGGCTGTCGAATTTCGAAGGTATTTGTATTCGCCGAATTTTCCTAATATCGCATCAACACATAGTATCACATTTTAGTAACCAAATTAGTAACGAAAAAAAATTAAAAATAAAACGAATAATTAAATTTATGTGTACAATTTGAAGCTTTTATTTAATATTTTTTATAAAACGATTTTTAGTTATATATCAATAGTATTGATTCTATACCATATTTTGGGGCACTTCATTTCATTTTTACTGCATCACACAGCTGAAAAAAATTTCCAAAAAAACGCTAAATTAAAAATAAATTAAATAAATTCAATTTATTACATTTTTATATTTAAAATTTATATTGACTCGTTTTCTCGGAAAAGCCACATAAAAGTGTCCCTTTGAAAGGGGCCAAAAGATTTTCCGTTCTTTGCTCTTTCGACGTATTTTAGTGAACAAAAGTAAAGGCACAAGAAAATGTTAAAATATTGGAGTAGAAAATGTTGGCGAAAGTGCCGAAATCAAATTCCGAACACATATTTATCGCTAGTGCTTGTTCGGTGGACGGCCGATGATGGGAAGAACAATGCTTTTTAGTTTTCCACCCTGTTGCGTGTTCAACGTTGATTTTATGCTATTTATTGTCGTATGTTGTGTACCGGCCATTATATTTGCTTGCGCGAAGAAGAAGGGATCTAAGCAGACAACAAACAGCTCTGCGAAGGGAAATCTACCTACTACCAACACGTCCAATAAACCTTCGCAGGCGAATCTTAAGAATGGAAGAAATCGGCCTGACGGTTAGAATACTTTGTAATACTTTGAGGGAGAAAAATCCATTAACCGGTATTATATAGGCTCGGCGCCACCGAATGTCGAGAACACACTACGCATCTCGGTAAATTGCCCCGCTGATGAGTCAACGGTCAATAAGACAATGCTTATGGAGATGAAGAAGGAGCCCGATCGCAAAAATGTGAAAGAAAACGTAAGTTTTAAATTTAAAATCTATTACTTGAAATTTATTTAGAATTAATATTAAATTATAGTTAAAATCTATTATATGTTGTGTAAATACCTTTTTTTTTATAAAGGTTTACTTCCACAAAATTTTACTGGATAAAGCCTAGTTTACCCCCCCCCCCAGAATTCCGAAAGTTTTTTTACTTTTTTAGACCAGTTTTCCGCCCCGATTACGAATATGATATTGGTTTTGCCAGGAAATCCCAAAAAAGTTGGTTTTCAGACCTCCGAAGTTCAGAAATCC
>SAUE01000683.1:46578-57929 GCA_009724625.1 Deladenus siricidicola
CGAAATAACGTGACCCAGACGTGGTTTAACGACCTTTACATCGAATTGTTGGACTGGCCAGATCGATGTCCTGATTGCAATCCGATGGAAAATGTTTGGGCAATACTTGTGAGCCGTCTGTATGCCAATAATACAATTTTTCAATGTACAGGAGCGATTTTGGTCGCCTGGAGAAACCTGGAGCCAAACTTGCTCATAAGGCTCTCAGACTCGGTGAAACGCCCAATTTTTGATCTCATAACGAATGAGGGAAGTCCTATTAATTCTTATTATTTTGTTTTTAGTTATGTGGCGTTTAAATTTAATAAAGCCGGCATTTGGTGTGGTGTTCTTAAACTTTTGTCACACTCCAAAATTCACGATTTTCCCACACGACTCCGCAATGTGCGATATCATAGCGAAAAAAGAGGACGGATATGTTTTTTGGGGTGCTGAATCACGTGGAATAATTCGTTTTTCGAAAAAAGGTCATTGGAGTACCAAAACCCCCAAAAAATGGGTGTTCTTAAACTTTTGTCAAGCAGTGTATATGTATATATAAGTTATAAAAATGAAAAGAGTTTAAGGAGGCTATCTAAGTGAAATTTTGAAATTCGTACAATAATTTCAGTGTGTGTGGTCGTCTTTTCGCTACTGGCGGCCAGGATAATATAGTGCGTGTATGGGTGCTGAAAAATTATTTAAGCTACTTTACTCGAATGCGTGAACGATACAGTCAAGAAGGTGGCTCTCCACAACATAATATTTTGCAAGATAAACTGTTGCGTTTTTCTTCAATGCAGAGCGATATTGAAAATCTTCGAATGCAAGAGGATATGGTTAGTTTTACATTTTTGATATAATTAAAAATATAGGTAAGAAATGATTTTTGTACTTTTTGGCACGACTTGACATTATTGACATGGCGCATTAACAAACGATAACAAAACCAACTACGTGTTAAAATGACCGTAAGAAAATAGTTGTTCAAACGACATATAACATTTAATTAAATTCCCATTGTGCAATAATACATTAATTCCCATTGTGCAATAAAACCTAATAAATAAAAAATATTAGGTTGAGTCATAAATTCTTATACATTGTCGATTTTCTATTTCAACTTTTAGGAATATTTAATTTAAAAAATGCAACAAATTTTTATGCACAATCACATATGTATAAAATATTTTTATTTACAATTTTTGTATGTATATTTTTTGTTGTGTGTTTTTGCTTGTCTTTGATTTTTGCTCTTTATTTTATTATACGAGCGCATTTAAGTGCGTACGGAAAAATTTCTTCTTTGACAATTTTCAGCCAACGAAATATCATTGATATATAACTGAGCTGACGTTTTTTTGTTAATTTTATAATTCCATTTTTCTTGCATTTTTAAACAACCTCTTTTTTAGGTTTAATATATTTAAATTTGTTTATTAATAATTATTGTAGAGAAGTGATGCGGCGACCACTACAAATGACTCTCAGCATTTTCCGCCCGAAATCACTTCGGCCGCTGATTTTGCGGTGACAGCCGCATCCGTCGATTCACTGCCGTCCGGTGGTAGTGACTCTTCCAATTCGTCATCCTCGTCCGCCGTAGTCGCACCAAAGCCGTTTTGCGTCTTCAGAGGACATACAGCTGATGTTTTGGATTTAAGGTTAGTCTGTTTTTTAAGATTATATATATATATATATATATATATATATATATATATATATATATATATATATATATATATATATATATATATNTATTGCAAAAATGATAATTTTCTTTCACAAAAATGATTTTTTTTCATTCACGGCCGCGGCACATGTCAAAAAAGAGTTCATTTTAATACATACATATGTGTTATTTTTATGATTTTTTTTGTTTCAGATAGAACTGTTAAATTGTGGCACTTAACACGAAACGAGTGTTTGTGTTGTTTTCAACACATGGATTTTGTCACTTGTATAGCTTTTATGCCAAAGGTTTTTTGTTAATTATCCTTAATCCACCGTGAATTTTGGAGTATCTTGTGTTCTAGACAATTATTTTATTTATTTTAGGATGATCGTTACTTTATTTCTGGTTGTATGGATGGCAAAATTCGACTGTGGCACATTCCCGAAAAGAAGGTTGCGTTATGGAATGAAGTGGAACAGTCCAAATTCATTACCGCTATAACTTTTGTCCGAAATGGAAAGTTTGTAGTGGTTGGTACCTACAACGGACGTTGTTTCTTCTATTCAACTGATGTTTGTTTTGCTTGGATTTTTTTATATCGAGATTTTGATAATCATACCTTGCAGCAACTAAAATATCACACAGTGATTGATGTGCGGTCGACACGCGGCAAAAATGCACGTGGTCACAAAATTACGTCGTTGGCGGTACATGGCGACAAACTTCTCATCACTTCGAATGATTCACGTATTCGTGTGTACGATCTGCGGGATATGAATCTGACGTTTGTTTTATTTAGTTGATTAAAATTTTATTTTTATTATGTTTGTAATACTGAACAATTTATTTTAGGCGGAAATTTAAAGGCGCTCAAATTGAGCGAAGCCAAATTCGGGCGTCTTTTTCACCCGATGGCAGACATATTATTAGCGGTAATATTTTTGTATTTTCATCTGGAATAATTTAATAATCGAAAAATTTCTAGGCTCCGAAGACAATTACATTTATATTTGGCGTACGGGTGACTTACCGCCCACAATTTCCGTGCGCAAAGATCGTAATCCAATGTGGGAACGTGTTCGTGCACATAATTCCGTTGTTACGGCAGCTATTTTTGCGCCAAAACCGAGTTTGTTTTTCTCGGGACTCGCATACGAATCCACCACGGTATCTGCGAATAATACTAGCCAGAATACAAGGGTTGGCGCCAAAAATTGCGTGAACGGCGGTCGAAGTGCGTCAATTGCGTCGTCTTCGGGCATAGGTCTGGAATTGAGTATGTCCACGAACACGAATGGTGGGAATACTAGCAATAGGTAAGATTTTTTATTTAACAAAACCATTTGTCATTTTTAATATTTTGTGAAGCAAATTTTTAGGCTGTTGGAGCTTTCAAATCTTGGTCGTAATGGGCAAGCGACAGGCTTGCCAATAGCGACTAATTTCACCTCGTCCCTCCTTTCAAATTCACTCTCAAACAGCGGCGACAATAATTACTTCAATACGCTCACTTCATCGAAGTCGACACATCCCGGTGCCACTTCAAAAATCAACGCAAAAAATTCCGCCTCTCGAGGCACTTCATCGGTAGCCACTTCGGCTTACGGTGGCGGTCATGCCGGTGTCGGTGACGTAGAAATGTTTGGTGATGTGATTGTGTCGGCGGACGTTCGTGGTTCGCTGAAAATATTCACTAATCCAACTCGCCTGCGAGCGGGCGCATCCAGTTTTTTTCCACACTAATATATCTATCTGAAGGCGTTCATTTTTTGCGCATTCATTTTTGTACTTTTTACAATCAGTCAACTTCTTCATATTTTCAGCGCATTTATAATTTCAGCGGGTTGGTATTTTTGTGTGAGGATTAACTTATTTTTCCGGAAAGTGAGTGTTCTTAATTTTAGCTTAAATATACATAATTTAATTGTACAGGAAAATCATATTTTAATCAAAGCTTTTATTATTTCACATTTTGTATAAAATTCGTGCCTTTATTTTTTAATAACTTTATTTAATTTTTGCTAACTTTTTTCAAACTAATCGACTAATTGCTTCAATATATTGGATTTTTTTGCTGAATTTTAGCACTATTCAATTTTATATTGAAATGGAATTTGTGAAATAAATTTTTTATGTCTTCTATGTACTTCCATATTCGTGTTTATTTCATCGAATTACCTATCAATTTTTTACCACCTAAAGCATATTACGTTTATCGAATTGAGAATGACGTCACTGTTCGGAAAGTTGATCTCGACTTCGTGTCGATTTATGCACACCTACAGTCGCGATGTTCTCACAAAGTTGAAGTGAGTTTTTAGAAAAAACTTTTTTCTTCGTAAATTTTTCGCAGTTTCCAAATTTTTCTCTACACATTACGTAGAGAGTACGCATTACGTAGAGATTTGGCAGGAGGGCCGCAAATTTTCGGGGGTGGAAAGAAAAAATGAAAATTTTGCGCCCCCCTCCCGCAAAAGCCAAAAATCAACAATTTTACTATTTTTGACAATTTTCAAAAAAAATTGCGGCCCCCTTTTTTTTCGCGCTTGCGCGTGAAAAAAAGTTCCAAAAACATGCTCAGTTTTGTCCCCCGACCAAAACTGACCGAGTTATGGTACTTTGAAAATTTGAGGACTTTTTTTTTGGTCTTCGGGCGCAAAAATTTTCGAATTGGGGTGGGGAGTCTGTCATCTATGATTCGAATTGTTGCTATTATATGTAGTATCACTGGGGGGCCGAGGTAAAAATTTCAAATTCGGAATTCCGGAGGTTAAAAAAAGGCCGGAATTATATTTCCCTTTTTTACGCAGTTTTTGATAATAAATGCAAAATGTCTATGGAAAAGTTGGAAATTTTTATACAAAAACATTTTGTTACCGGTTATCGGACCCCAAAAAAAAGTTTTTCCATCATTTTTTTATGTTTTCTGGCACAGGGAATTTACTAATGTTTTTTACTGTTTTTGTTGTTTTTGCACAGTTCTCCACTTTCCTCAGCATCATTTATAACATAATTCTAAACAAGCGTAATTGGGGGTTGGGTATAGCGACCCCCAACTAAAGCTGGCTGGGAAATCGGAGTTTGGCTTAAACTTAGTTTGACTAGGAGACTTCAACACGTATTGAGGGTCGCTATACCCCACCCCAATTGCACACGTGTTGGGGGGNGGGGGGGGGGTCGCTATACCACGCCAACCCCCAGTGAAAATGTCGAAAACTGCATAAAAACAGTAATATACATTATTAAATTCGAATTCTCCGTGCCAGAAAACCTAAAAAAATGACTTATTTTTGGAAAATCTTCTGAATTCCGACTCGAATGGCGTAAAATTTGGAATTTCGAAGCTTAAAATGACCGGAATCGGGAATTCTGCCCAGCCCTAGTATTGATTATACGTAGATTGTTGGAAATGGCTTTTGTGGTAAATGCTATTTTATTCAGGCTTGATGCTTACCCGTATTACATTGAGCGGGCGTGGTGGAAGGAAGGTCATCGCATGACTTTTTGGGCGACGTTTCGAATGTTACGTGACGTGCGGCGCCGTCGCGAATTGTCGGCAGCTGCGCCGGACCGACTTCGCTACAAAGCGCTGAAAAACAATGACGTTCTTCCGCAGGCCATCCGCGACGAATTCCAGGACAAGATGAACAACATGCCGAAATATTGCCATCCGCAGGTGTGTCTAAAACTTTTATGAAGTCTTATACTTTTATTCTTCAAAGTGTTATACTTTTTTTATATTTTGCTTCTCTCTTTTATTGTTTTGTTATTGTAATCGAAAACACGCACCTCGCTCAGGAACTTTGTTTTGGTGTTAATNACCATAGGAATTTGCCTTGAAAATTTGCCTAGTGTTGCCAAAATTGCCTAATTTAATGCGCTGAATCCGAATCTGAAAGAATTTTTCGCGACGCTACCGCGCTGAAGGCGGTCAAGCGGCGCGTTGAATTTTTTGTTGTTGTAAAAGTATCAATACATGAATCGAAAGCGTTTGATGAGATCTTGATCTTGAATCTGATAAATATTTGGTTTTTAATGGATATCGGAAGCCAAAAAAAACGATTTGCGGTGGGGTCTAAGCTAAACTCCGAGTCACCAATCGCACATGTGTCGCTATACCCCTGTAATAATGTCAAAAACTGCACAAAAACAACAACATGTGCCAAACAGCAGAAGTATCGAAATGATCTCTGCTTTTTACTTTTTTAAATATTTTGCTTTTCGGCCAGAATAACCCGACATTTTGCAGAGAATCTATAACATGTGTATGTTTACGGCTCGTACGCGCGGAAAGCTGAAGCGTTTCCGCGTGAATCGTCACATTTTTCGCCGAATGGCCGATCACGGACAACTTCACGGTGTGCAACGAGCCATGTGGTAGAGAAAGAGGGAGACGAAGGAAATTATTTCAGATTGTATTTGAGTTGATGTGGCGGTAAATCGAAAGTATTTTATAGAGAGTGCTTTAAGAAACCCTTTTTATTTTTGGAAAATGAATAATTTTCCATAAAATTTATGAAATTTTTTGGGACAATATCTTGTTTTGCTTTTTCGCAAAGGTTTCGTGTATATTTTGATTCATAACCATAGATTTGCGCCCATTTACTATATTGTTTTTTATTGTTTTTCGTGCCAATATAAAATCATAATTTAAAATTTTTTTTAAACATTTGGTGGACTCTGTCCTGAAATATTTTTTGATTTTTCTCCACGAAATGCATATAATATATAAATTCCTAACGCTTATTTAGTTAAAATATGACAAGCGCTAAGAATCTATCGACATTCGTCGCTCTCGTTTCTGTTCTTGCGGTGGTGCTAGGTTTAAATTTTGAAATTCGATTCGTATACAACAAAAACAATTGTTTAACAATTTTTGTATTAAAAAAGAGGCTTTGAATTTATAGTATTTTAGTCTCTTACAATTTTTTCTTGTGTTTAGGATATTGTGCTGTGACTGCACAAGAGACTAGCACGGGCAACAAGCAACAAGACAGACTCCTCGAGCTCCGTAAAGAGCTAGGAGTATATATGGTAAAGCAATTTATCGACGAATAAAGCACTAGAATCATTTAATCCAGAAACATCAAAGAAAATTATTCTTAGAACTTGGTATTTTGAACAAATAAATTGCACCCAAAAATAAGTTGGAAAATAAAATACAGGGTGGCCCAAATTGGGGGCTTGTTTTTGCTATAACTTTTTTTTTCAACCAAATTACTGACGTTGAATAGTTGTAGGCGAACCAGACATTCCATACCAGATCACACTTTTGTTCCACTGAAATTCTGACAGAATAATCCATTTCTGCAAAAAATTTAAACGATCACTACTGAGCTAATTTTGAAAATTTCTGCATAAATTTGTGGTCAAACAAATTCTCAAAGTCTTGGGAATCCAACAAAAAAAGAATTATGAAATTTGGTGAAAAATAAAAAAGTTATAGCAAGAACAAATCCCGCCCCCAATTTAGGCCACCCTGTATTTTGAAACATCCTGTGGAAATTTTTCTCAGAAAAAGTGATTTGCTGAAAATGAAAAACAACAATTAGGTTTACGAAGTCATAAAAATCAAATAAAAATAATTAGACTAACGTGGTCATGTTATTAACATTGCATTGTTTTTATCAACTCTCAAGTAAAAAAGTTTCAGTTCTCCAGCCCTGACTATCCGGCGACGTTCGCCATTGTGGGAGGTGTTTCGTTGGCGCTGATACTTGCCGTTATTTCTATCGTTGCGGGACTTTTATCTATGGAGCCCAACAAGGACTCAATCATCTACCGTATGACGACCACTCGAATGAAGAAGGATTGAATAAGGCTTCTTTCCAAGATTTCACTTATTTTTCTCAAGATATTTCGTAGTTGTTCATTAACGTATGCTGTAAAGATTTATCATGAAATATATAATGCTAATAAACGTATAAATTTTCAAATAATTCTAGTGGGTAGGTTTTTAAGTAGGTGTACTACTTTTGTGCAGCACTTTTTGTTGTGTGGCCTTTTTAGTACTTTTTTAGTAGGTGTTCGTTTGGCTTTTGCTTTGGTGTGACACTTTGCGCTTTTTAGTGTGTAGCACTTTTTTAGCGTGTAGCACTTTTTTTCGGCTTGTAGCACTTTTTTGTGGTGTGTAGCACTTTTTCTGGTAAAACTTTTTTGGCTTGTAGCACTTTTTTTGGCGAGTAGCACTTTCTTTTTGATGTGAAGCACTTTTTTGGCGAGTAGCAATTTTTTTTGGCATGTATCACTTTTTTTGGTGTGTAGCACTTTTTTTGGCTTGTAAAACTTTTTAGCGTGTAGCACTTTTTTGTGGTGTGTAGCACTTTTTGGCATACATCACTTTTAGCTTGTAGCACTTTTTTGGCGGGTGTGTAGCACTTTTTTTCGGCTTGTAGCACTTTTTCCTGTGTGTAGCACTTTCTTTTGGTGTGTAGTACTTTTTTTTGGCGTGTATCACTTTTTTTGATGTGAAGCACTTTTTTAAGTATGGAAAAGAAAATTTAAAAAAATTAAAAGAAAATATATGGATATGGGTCAGTGACGATTCACACCGGGGACGATTCACACTTCATACCCAATATACTTGAAGAACACACCATTGTCATTTGTAAAAAAAACATTTTTTCGTTGGGTTCGAGTCCATGAAAATCAAGGAATTTTAACATTTTCCATTGATTCGACATCTTTTAGAATTTAGAATAAATTAAACATCAAAATAATGTAAAAATGAAGAAAAAATAAATTTGTTAAATTGTTGCATTAATTATAATTTCTCATTTTTATTACGTTCGTTTTGTTATTGTTCTATTGTATGGGAAGAATAACATTTTTTGAAGGATGGGAAAAATAAAAAAATTGGGATGGGTATGAATCTTCCGAGTATAATGCGGTATGAATCACCCTGGGTATGAATCGTACAGGACCCCCATATATAACAACTAATTCTAATTTTTTAGAAGAACAATATTGCAAATATTGTTGTGAAGCGACCGAAAAAGTTTATTTCCGTTTATATACAGGAAAATCAAACGTTATAAATAATATCACAATAAAAGAAACTCTCATTCAAGAAAGATCTACGTATAGTTCTGCGAAGGCGCCGGCAAGTGTCGCTCGACGATTTCCTTGGTGAGAGGATAAAGAGGCGTGAACTCGGTGGCGCCGCGCGCCACCACCGCCTGGCGATACGAGGCGAGCAGGTTGTGGAAGAACTTGAAGCGATCAACGTCAGCGTGACCGTTGAACCACTCCACGTACGCGGCCAACGCCCAGCCCGCCGATTCATGCGGCAGCGGAATCTCCGCTCCGCTTACGTTCAGAAGCGCGTGCACGATCAGCCAACCGGGTACAACTCCGCCGCTCGCATCTGTACCGCCCCCACCAACCCGACGGACGTATCGCTCAAAGTCGGTGAATTCACCATCGTCGTGGCCGGCAGAGGGTGAAATGTTCGCGCATCGCCGCAAAAATTCGGCGAGTGTCGCGTATCCGTTGAGGAGTTTGGCCGACTTACAGTTGAACGGCTAAAAATGTAAATTACAGTGGAACGGCTAAAAATGTAAATTATAATTATTTAAAGGATCTAAGCGAAAGAACAAGCGGAATTACAACGGAAATAATTTACCTGCAATCCGACTCGACACAAGTACTCGAGGTCCTTGACGAAGCGTTCCGCGGAGTTCGTACCCAATGGTCGAACCAGTGAAGCGTGCAGCAATAGTTGTTCGATGACAAAATTGAGGAAATTCGGTAACGCGTCCACCGATTCCATTAATGGTTCGATCTGGGCGACGTGAACGCGGAATACCTAAGCAACAAAAATGTAGTGAACACCAGGGTTGTGCGTAATTACGAATTACGAAAATCATTTCTCGTAACTGGGTATAATTTTCGTAATTCGTAAGGAACCAGAGGGCTAACGCCCCCTCGTATAAAAAGGAAGAGCTTGGTGCGCTAAGAACTTGGGCCGCGCGGCACTCAGATTACAAAAAAATCAGTGCCCCTTGGCCTGATTCCAGCAGTTTCAAACGTGAAAAATAGAAAAAATAGCATTAATATAATTTTAAGACGCGAGGTCTGAGAAAATGAGTTTTATTTACAGAGCCGGGACACGGATTTTTACATAGTCTTCGATTTCGCCGAAACTTATGTCATAGGGGCAGAAAAACGTGCTGATTCCAAATCTGAAAAAATTTTGTTGTTCCAACTTCTGTGCACTACGGTACGACCGGATTACGATAGTCAATTTTCGTGATTTTGCATTTTCGCCAATTTTTCTTCAAAGTACAATAGAAACGCAGAGTTATTCAATCCAAACGACTTTTATACCGTTCGACGCAGAATTATCCCGGCTTTCAGAAAAATATTGCACTTTTATAAAATTTAAATTTTGCTCCTCCACAAACCAAAAACTGCACCAAAGTAATAATTCCCTTTGTTGTTTTCAAGTTGTCCTTTGTTGTTTTCAAGTTGTTGCAACATCAGGGTCAAAATTGCAAAAAAACCGCCAATTAGGGTCAAAGGTAAAATTTTTTGCACATGACGCTGAAAATTTTTTTGAGGACCTAATTCAAAAATCCCCTCACAGAGAGTTTAAAAATTACGTCCGCTAGAGGTCCCAAGAATTGTGAAGCTATCGCTTATACCCACATTTCGGAAAAACTCAAGATGTATTTTGCCTGTTTTGGGGGTGGTTGGGTTTGGGTCAATAAACCCATGACTTTTTGTTCACAATTATTATTTTAAAACACGTCATTGGATAGAGCACTAAATTTTGAACTTTTCTGAGTTAAAAACATCCGAATGATGAAAATATTTGATGACGAAAGAACACGTCATTGAATAGAGCACAACATTCTGAACGGTTCTGAGTTAAAAACATTTGGGCGGCGATATTTTTCCTATATGCGCGTCCGGAATCTGAACAAATTTGCAAATACACGAAAAGTCTAAAAATGCCGTTTAAAAAATCCCCAAGGTCTAGAGCGTTTTTTATATTATATCTAATTACGAGGCTAAAAACCCCGTAATTCGTAATTTACCATCAAAAAATGTTCAAAATTTAATAATTTTTTCTTTGGTGTAATACATTAAAAAGTTTAAAAAATATAAACAAAAAAGACCTCGTTAGAGAAAATTTTGAAATATTTGAATTAAAATTATTCGAAAATGGCCTTTTATGAAATTTTTTAATGAAAATTTTTTCAAAAAAGTCCAAGATACCTACACTAAAAACCCGTAATTACGAGCACTTTCTCGTAATTCGTAAATACAAGGCTAAAAACCCCGTAATTTCGTAATTACGCACATCCCTGGTCGAAGCAGGACGTTTGGCCGCCGCCGTTTAGCTGCCGGACGTTTGGCCGCCAAATAATTTAATTTTTTTAGTTTTTCTATTTTATTTGACTTCGCTAATTTTTTAATTGTTTTTCCAAAAATCGGGTGTACAACTTTTTCTGTTTAATGCATTCTAAGTTGTATTGGAACGATTTAGAACAAAAAAATTAAATTTGTTATCGAAAATTATACCTCGGTTCCCCTGATATTTTGGAAATTTTCGTCGGAAATGTAAATTTGATCAGCACATACCCGTAGCCAGAAAAAAAATTTCGGGGGGGGGGCCGCCATGTAAAAAATAAAAAAAAAACATTTTTCCTTGACATTTTTACACTAAGTTTTCCGGTTTCCGGGGGGGGGG
>SAUE01000684.1:12673-23123 GCA_009724625.1 Deladenus siricidicola
CGCGGACCCCCCGAAAACGCGGGGGGGAGGGGGGTACGCATGGCGTAGCCGTTTGGGAGGTGGTGGCGCAGGGAAAGAGAGGGGGTAGCGCGGTGGGTAGGGAGGGGTGGCGCAAGGGGGAGTAATAGTGGCACGGAAAGTGAAAAGTGCACTTTTGAGTTCAAAAATCGAAAGCTAAATGGTCGGAATATGCGGGTTTTAATTCTAATTTTCAAAAAATTTCGCGCTTGCACGCGATTTCTTTCACATATCCCCGCCACGTAGAAAAATGTTATTGCAGTTTTATACAACAAATATTTATAAACATTGAACTTATGAGAGAGCTGTTCAAAAATGATCTTATTTTCAGTCTACGAAAGTGATTTTATGGTCATTTTGGGGTGGCGCACCAAATTGCGATTTTGGATAAACTGCATTTTACCCTCCCCCCCCACAATTTCAAAACTTTTTTGATGTTTTCCTACGTAGTTTGATGCACTGATCACGAATTCGACATTCATTCCCGGCGGAAATTCCAAAAAAAGTGCCCAAATCGGGTGTCGAAAACCACAGGGGGACCAAGGTATAATTTTCAAAAAAAAATCAAAAAATTTTTTTGCCTAAAAAATTGGTTTAAAACAAATTAGAAAGCATTAAAATGAGTTTCTCTTAGGAGCTTAGGCTGAGCCTTAGGCTTAGCCTGAGCCTTAGGCGACATGTTACCTTAGGCAACACGTTACCCCCCACATTTACCTTGTGGTTTTCGACACCCGATTTGGGCACTTTTTTGGAAGTTCCGCCAGAAATGAATATATCGATTTCCGTGATCAGNGGGGTCATGCCGAGTAATGATTCGAATCGATTCTTGGCTATGTCTGGAATCACGCGTGTTAAGACAACTGTCTTGCTTTAAAACAACAATTGACCATCAAATTTTTTGATTGCTCGACTTTTTTTAGAGTATAACACCACTTTTTGTGCAATTTCGCCCTTAATTTTTTTCTTCGCATACGTCCAAACAACGTACGCTGTGGGCGGTCCTCTGTGGCGGCGTGAAAAGTAAAATGTCCGTCATCGCCACTATTTTCTTCTTTAGACTCCCCCATTTGATTATCTATGCGATTCTGATCCGTCTTTTGGTCAGGTGACGAACTGCTTCGAGACGAAATTGAACTATTCGAGGGTTGAGCCATAACCGATGTATCAGACGGCGATTTCGTAGAGATGGATTGCGAGGTGTTTCCCGAAGACATCGTCTCGACGGTGGAATTGCGGTTCGGACGCAAAGTGGAGGATGGCAAGTCGGAAGGGCTTGTTCGTGTTGTGGACATGGGCATGTCCGTCGACGAGGTTGCAATCGCGACTGGCGATGTCGTCGTTGACGGCGATGAGACGGCGGCGGTCGTTGTGGACATTTTTCGAGTGCTGTTGAATCCGTTCTTGAATATTTATGATTAACGCCTTTTTTGTGTCATTGAAAACAATGTGTAAACAATGTTTGTAAAAAACTTGTTGCTGGAATTGATTAAAATCATAATCATCTAATCTAACAATTTCAAAGACATGGTACTTTTGGAAAAAGCTGCTTTATCCAAATTTTCAACTCACAATCGGTATCACTATGACTTTTTTTTGTGCGTCATTCGTGGAAACGCCACCGTCAGCCCCAATCACATCCCTCGCCACGCTTTTAGAGAAAAACTGAGTCGTAGCGAGAGAGGTTCGCTGAGAAATTTCCCCTCGCTCGTCGCCTGAGCCAGCCGTCGGCCGCGCATTGCTCTTGCCCGTAGTAACGCTGTTATTCGCTTTATCGTTGGTCGTCTCCAAAACGAACTCGACGACGTTTTCGACGGGTTTCGTGCAGAGAATCTGGCACTCCTCCTCCGTTCGAAGCGTCGGATCTGAGGAGACGGGATCGCCTGAAATAAAAGAGAAATGTCCGTAAAAGTTTTTGAAAGTTCGCAGAAAAAACAATTTGGCCAGCTTATAGCCAAGTTTTTCTTGTAGTCAATCGAAGCCAAGAATTGACCAATTTTTAATTTTTTGGCTATATCCTTGAAGAAAAAAAAATGACGGAGAAGATCCAAAAGCTCCGAAAATGACTTTTTTTATTTGCTTCATAGTATAAAAGCCCAAAAATTAACTTTCTATTTATATTGGAGATTTTTTTGTATCGCGAATTTTATCAACAAAAGAGCGTAAAAAATTATCGAGGAATATAAAAATTTTGGTCTTCTTCCCCCCCCCCCAAATTTTTTCAGGCTATGCCTGTGTTAGCCCATAACTTAGGGGCTTTCCAATGCATTCGCAGTAAAACGAACCCGGACAATAGCCCCACGCGTAGGAGAGACAGACGCCTTCGCGGTAGTACCAGCGCATCACGAACTGCGTCTGACGCGCGCCGTTCGCGCAGGACAGCTCCAAACGTTGGCGATGGCAGCTGAAGGGCTCCGAGCTCACCAATAGCGGTGACTTGTCTAAAATATGCCAATAAATTTTTCTTCGTCTAAAGTCAAAAGAACGTCAAAGGACGAGAGGAACGCTTTTTTGGCGGAAAAAATATTTTCAGAGACCAAAAATTGAACCTTTTTTGAAGTCAAAGTGGCTCTCTTGTTTGCGTCTCGGCGATTCCTTCGCGAGTTTGTCGCTATTCTGAAATTTGTATTGAAATATTTTTCAAATAAAAATGGTGGGGAAATTTTTTGAAGTGAAGGCAGAATATTAAAAGAGGAGAACACATACCACGCCCCCCAAAAATGGCTATACGACATTTGGGGATTGCGACATTTGGAGATTATAACATAATTCGAATTTAATAATGATTTTTTACTGATTTTGTTGTTTTTTTGCAGTTTTTGACATTTTCACTGGGGGTGGGCGAGGTATAGCGACCCCCCAACATGTTTGAAGTATAAGCCAAACTCCGAGTCAAAATCATTATTAAATTCAAATTCTCCGTGCCAGAAAACCTAAAAAATAGCAAAAAAAAGTTTTGGCATCCGATATCATAAAAGAACTACTGAAATTCACTGAATTCACAATGAACTTTTTTACTTAAAAAAATGTCCCCCAATGACGCGTCCCCAAGTGTTGCGTCTCTAAATGACGCAATCCCCAAATGACGGAACACCCAAAAACCACTGGCGTAATCCAGCGCGATAGCCTTGATTTTATTTCAATTTGTTTTCAAGTTCGAGTCGGATTGCTTTCCTTGCGAAAAATTCAAATATTTTTTTCCAAATCAAAAGTGGAAAAAAATTAAAAAGAGCAAACTATGAAAGAATTATTTTTTGCTTCTAACAAAATCTTTTAAAAAAATATCTTAAAAAATGAATTTGGCATACTTCAACGCTTTCCGTGTGAATTGCCGCGTCGGTGGACTCCATCAAATTCAACGGCTCCGCGAAGGACCCAGTCCGCACCAAACTGTCGCCCTCTCTACTGTATAGCCGATAGAGTTCGTTGAGATTCGGGCAGCAAATGCCTCCCTTGTCCATCTTTCCTTAAATTTCCTTATTATTTTTAAATACTACCATACATATGTACCAGGGGTGAAACAAAAGTAAATCTGAAATTTCGAAAATCGAAAGAAAAATTTTATCGAAAATTTTGTAATTTTTTTTAATTTATTTTATAAATTATTTATATTTTTCAATACATATATTTCCAAAAAATCAAGAAAAAATTATTTGCAAATTATGCAGTAATTTTTTTAATTATCAACCAAAATTTTATGGTTCTCTAAGCATATGTTTGTGGCTTAGTGGTTATTGTCCATGTTGGCGCTTTGGTGTGTGCTGGTTCCGATCCCGGCTCGGCTACTTTTATTTTTTCGATTTTTCTTATTATGTTTTTGTATAATAAAAAAATTGATAATAGATATAATTGATGTATTAACGAACCCGTAGATACCAACATATGAAAAAAACTTATGTGAAAAAATTTGAAACTTAATTCTCTTAAAAATGACACATTTTGACTTAATTTTGACTCAATTTTTTTCAAAAATTACTTATGGGCCGGGTTGAATTGAATAAAAAAAATTCTCCAAAATTTTGAAAAAATGGCCGATTTTTCGAAAAAGACCGAAAATCGAAAATTGTTACACCCCTGATACATAACGCAAAGGCCTTTCGCGACAAAATACGATTTTCAAAGTGTGAATATTTTTTAAAGCAAAGGGCCTTGCCTTGAAGGGTCTCGGTCTTCTCCGGTCTTCTTTCAGTATCAAAATTGGAAAAATTAGCCCAAAATTGCAGTGTTGTTTTAAATTTTTTGTTTCATTTATTCAGCAATTCACCGATAGTTTTTCATAATAGAAACTTTTGATTTTTCACCGCTTTTTTTAATTTATTAAATTTCATTGAACGGCCATTGATTTAATTGATTCTTTCAGCTTGTTTCAATTATCAACATATTTAAAAAATTAAAAAAAGGAGGCGAAAAACCGACCTTGTGATAAGTGTTCGCAGTCAAAGCCGTCGGGGCAATCGCCGGTACACGGGTAGACGACTCCGTCGCCTTCCAGCAGTGGTCCCCGGCCATCCGCGCACAGCACGACGGCCGAGTCGTTGCTGGGCGTAATCACCTCGAATTCATCCTTCTCCTGCGATTCCGACAAGCCAAAGGTGGTGGGGTGCGCGGAGGTACCTGTAAAAACTGATTTTGGTTATAAAATTCATAATAAACTTTACACTTTCGGTTTAAAAAAATGACTAAACATTAATTTTTATATTTGATTCACGACTCGCCACGACAATTAAAAATTGAAGTCCACTTTTGTCTGATTGCCTGCTCTTATTGAATCTGTTCATTCTTTTTTAATAAGGTACTATCATTTTTTCTCGCCATTTAGGGGGGTGGGGGCGAGAAAGAAAGGGACGTGGATGGATAACACATAAACCCGACCTACCTTTCAAAAAGCAGCTAATGCAGAGCATTAAAAAAACGTTAAGAAATGCCGACATTGTTGTCGTTCGAGTGTACATGAACGGCAAAGGCAAGTAAAGTAAATAACTGACGCCAATGGGTTAAAAAAATAATTTTCTGATCAATTCACACACCTCACATTCACAATAATCAACTGGCTGAATCGGACGAACTTTTACGTATTAGCCCGCCTCCTTTCCTCACGCACACCACAAAATAAACAAACACTTGAACATGATTTTGATAGGGGATTATTCCCACCTCCCCTTCCCCCGCCACTTCAAGCTATAGCTTTCTTCTTCGTTAATTAACGACCTCCTTTTTTCTTTTGGAAAAACACGTTCAGAAAAAATTTCAACAAGAATTCCGGAAACCTCCTCCTCATCATCTTTATCCACCCATCATTCATCGTGGCTATAATAAATAATAAGGAAAAAACTTTTCAGCTAAATTACAGCAATTAAAAAATGAAAAGTCGAAACTTAATTTTTGCATTTAAAACAAATTTTAAAGCCATGAAATGCGTTAATTACAATTGTGCTAATTACAATATCTTTTAAAATAATTTCTGATCTAAAAATTAAGTGAAAAAGCATCATAAAAAAGATGCGCGAGCCGGAAAATGGAAGAACTGGCGGGGGAAAACACGTTTCCCCCCTCTCCATTCACTTTCATTTATTCTTCTAGCATCACAACAAGCATAATAAATAAATCCAGCAAAAAATAACAATAAAAACGAATAATACTAATAATAATACTATTAATTGACCAGCAGCGAAATAGCGAAGATTTATTGCGGGCAGAAAACAAATAGCGGATGGGAGATCTCACGTCTTTCTACTAGTGTCCTTCAAAGGCTAGTGAAATTCGAACAAAATGCAATAAAAATCTCATTTAAAAAGCATTTAGCTAGAAAATAAAAAGAATTTTCCTGGAGAAATTTGAGTAAAATTGTTGGCGAATTCGTCGAAAAACGATTTATTTACCGCAATAAATATAGAAATACTAACGTTAACAACAACAAAACATTTTAAAGAAATAACAAAAATATCGCTATAACTTTTAAACAAGGAGTAGTGGGTAGAAATCATTTGAATCATCATTGCCGGAATCTGGGGAGTAAAAAGTTTAATAAAATTTAAAAAGATTAAAAGTGTTAGGAATTTTTTTGGGATTAAATATGAATTTTTCACTCATATTTTCACGCAAAAAAGCTAATTTTAATAATTTATTACGAAAAACAAACAAACAGACATTTTGAATGGAAATAAAATAAAATTGTTAAACGCACTTTTTGGAAACAGCAAAAAAATAATTCAGTGAAAAACTCCCAACGAAACGTTTTGCGGTCACACCAAATCGCGGCCAAAAATGACTCAAATCTACACCGTCCCAAATGTACGATAAGTTATAACGAGAATAACATAAATAAAAAAGGGCGTGTGCGTGGTGTGGGGGGTACAGTGAAAATATTGACGTTAACAACAAAAAAACCTTTAAAATAGCGTTAAAAGAAATAACAAAAAATATCGCTAAAATTGTTAGGAATTTTTTTGCGAAATTGTTGCGCGCCGCAAGACTCAAACCGCTTTGCGACCGTAGGCCTTGCGCAGCGCGATGTGCGACGCCATGCCTGGACGATGCTGGCAGTGGACGGTCTTCCAGCAATTGTCGCAATAGTACGCCAAACAGATCATCTCGCTGCAGAACTTCGTGCCGCCGCTGATCATTCCGCACTTCTCGCACGGCATGTTCGACGACAAAAAAGACTTCAGCTCCACCTGGAAAAAATACTTCATTAAACTGTAACAGTAGTGGGTTTTTCTCTCGGTCCAGTAGTGATTTTTCTAAACAAAAAATGTCGATAGGGGAGAAAAAAAATTCCAGCTAGAATTTTTGGGTCCGAATAAGTGATGAACCACCAACAAACCCCTGGCGACAGCAAACAAAATCCATACTGCGAAATAACTCAATGGAACATATAATTCTGGGACCATGCGGGAGGGAATAAAAAGACCTAAAAACCCGTGACGCTACTGAATAAAATCGAAACATTATAACAAAGTGATTAATTACACGTAATCTCTTCTAACCACCGCTTATACCTTACGATCCCCGTCCGGAAAGCGCAACAGTAATTCGTGAACGGCAATGGCCCTGATGTACGACTCCTTCGAGCAGAAGACGACGCACGCGGCGCCCTTCGGGTACTGCGTGACTTTGTCTTGCTCGATGCTGCAGTAAGCCACCGGCCCGAAGTATTCCGTCAGCGAAGCGGCCAGAAAGTCTATAAAACAAAGGTTGTTCACAAAAAAACTCATTAATAAATAAAAATTCGTCCAAATTTTTTAGAAATGAAGATTCTAGATACTAACACGCGCGTCTCCACAAATTCGTCCCATTCCCTGCGTTAAATATGTATCTTTTTTTGCACGCATGGGTTTTATATTTGATGCATGAGAATCAAAAAAATACAAAAACCCAGACAAACATTTCGTCTGACAACAAATTACCTGCGCTGCAAGTACGCGGCAAACCGCCCACAAAAACGGAGAATCGTTTGTATTTTCGCCAGCCAACGCTTCCCACAAAGTTCGCGTTCTTCATTTCCCACACTTTGATCTCAACCTAAAACATTTCATGTCATAACTTCCTTTAATAATGCCAAATATAACGATACAAAAATATCACTGCCGAAGTTCTTAGAAAAAACCCGAATTTGGAACGCTCAAGATTCGACAAAACGCCCCGCAAGTGAATTTTTCAAGCTTCAAGTTAAAAAAACAACTTTTATAAAACGAAATAAAATTACCGCGTGTATCTGATGAGCGCTGCTTTGAAGACAGAAAGCCCATTTGTTGTCCGCTTTCGTGCAGACGCGCAAAAGGTTGAGCACCGATGACTCGTCCTCGAACACGACGAACGCATAGCCTAAGTTTTCAAAGTAACAATTAAATAACGCCATCGTCCTATTCCAAAAAAAAACCAACAAATGAAACAAAAACAATTAAAACAAAACAAAATGATCGAAATTTAAATTAGACACATAACAAAGGAATTATTTTTTTGGAAAAATCTAAAGAACTGCCAAAAAACCTTCTGGTGGCGTGTTGACGTATGGCGTTTTCTTCGGCCAGTCGATTTGATGTTTTCCGAATTTTGCGAAATTTAGCGATAGAACATCTGAAAAAATTGGAATGAAAACCGGAAAACAGCAAAATATAAAAACCTGACAAATATTACGGAGATCAAAAAATAAAATAAAGAGATTCAGAACTACAAAACAAATGCCGCAATAAAAATCTTACTTTCCGTTGTTCCAGCCGGTATTCCGCCTATAAACACCTTTTTCGAAAAGCACTCCGCTGGCCGTGCACTAACCGCCATCGACATGAGCCGTTGAGTCACTAAAAGTGAAAAATTCCAGCTTAGGCTTAATCTATTGTAATATTATTTGCCAAAAAACAAAGGTACACATAAAAAATCAAAAAAAGAAATGAACGCTAATTTTTCGAGCAATTACTCACCATCAAAGTCCGGTCCAAAAAACACTTGTTGATTGGAGTTCCCCTCCGCCTCGAATGACGGTGAATATATGGAAGGCGAAGACGTGTAGAACGGAGAAATTAGCGGTGAGGCCAACGGCGACGCGTCGAACATCCAATCATTCTTCTCCATATTTCACCTTCCTTTTATGGACGTTATACTGAAAAAATTGATCAAAATTTACTCATTCAGTCTCTAACAAAATCATCTCTCCGAATTTCAGTAACGTAAAATAATTCTTCCGAATTAGACAAGTAAAATTTCTTGATATGTGTTTCATGTGGTACTTTTATAGTTTGGGGCCCCCCAGGTCACGCTGCAGATTAGGGCCCGCGACTTTTTATAACTTTTTCTATACCAATCGAAAGAGCATCAAAAGTCGAATGACATGAATCTTATCTCTAAACTGCATCGCTGCAAAAATAAGCTTCAAGATATAAATTTTTGTTTAAAAATTTCATGAAAAAAGGGATGTTGGTCCCCCCAATTAGAGAATTTGGGCAGGTAGGGAAGATGGATCAAGGTACAATTCGACAAACGTTCATGTTTGAAATCGCTTTAAAATAACTCACGATGATGTAACCTAATCCGGACGAGCATTTATGCTTAGCTAGCAAAGAATTAAAATACCTCAGAGTAGCGTCAAGAATTGAAGCAATGTCAGACAAACCAACTGTCCGGCGCAAGAGTAATAAGAACAATGACAACGAATGTGCGCAATAAACATGGACAAAACGTCTTTAAGCCAGGACTCCAGGAGTATTTGTGACAAAGAATTGAACTGCCAACAGTATTTGTGATCAAAATTGAATTGTCAAAGGTTTTTGTGGTCAAAAATTGAATCGGACACGGAAAAAACAGAGAAAGGTCTTGTTGCATGTAGTCGCCAAACAATTTTATTTTTTTTCAATAATTCAAATATTGAAACTTTATTTCGATTAAATCAGAACTTGTGGTTTTTTTGGAAATTTGACGACCCATAACTCAGTGCGCATAAATTTCCTAGAGTTGGGATTGATGTCATTCGACTCAGTTTTTGATGCTCTTTCGAATATGCCAAACAAAAATCTAGCGCTAGAAGGTAAAAGTGGCGTCAAAGTGATTGTGTAGAATTCCCCTCATAAACGCTCCCTCATTTTTGGGTCCGGATTCCGGAAGATACCGCTGAGAATTGAAGAAGATTCGAAATTCCGCGGAGCCCCCCCCCCCCCTATTTGGAGTCGCGAAAATAAGCGTGAAATGAATCCCAAAAATTGGCACCAAAACAAATTTTAATTTTTTTTTGTCATCCTTTAAAACAATCAATAAAATTTCCATTTAGGACGACAACATTTTAAAACGTATTCAATGTAACGTGTTGGACTAAGCCGCAGTGATTGGAAAAAGTTCATGAACTGAACTTTTTTCACGAAAAAATGAACTTTTTTCATGAACCGAAAAAGTTCATGTTGACATGAACTTTTTTCCAGTTCATTTTAAAAGTTCATGTTAACATGAACTTTTTTCCGGTTCATTAAAAAAGTTCATGTTAACATGACTTTTTTCTGGTTCATTTTAAAAGTTCATGTTAACATGAACTTTTTTCCGGTTCATTTTAAAAGTTCATGTTAACATGAACTTTTTTTCCAGTTCATTGTTTCACTTTTGAGTTCATGAAATTTTTTTCTCATAAACCTTTTTTGACAATATCGTTGCGTATAGATTTTATAAAAATTGAAAAATTATAGAATTTTTTGACATGAATTTTTTTTCGTATATTTTTTTGCGGAACATTAATTCAATTGTTTAATTAAAATAATAAAACGAAAACAATATTAGAACTTTTTAAAAGGCATAAAACAATAAATATTCTTAATGTGAAAAATTAGGTTTTATCAGCAAAAATTTCGTTTCCGAGCTCCTCCTTATTAAGATCAAATAATCATCAATTGGCTGTTCAAAAATTCAAAAGAAGTTTTGTTTCTATGTTTGCATGTTGCTAATCCTGCTTGCGAAA
>SAUE01000684.1:23725-43902 GCA_009724625.1 Deladenus siricidicola
CCTTAACATGAACTTTTGGTTCATGAACCGAGTTCACGACGTGAACTTTTTTCATGAACTTTTTCCAATCACTGCTAAGCCGTCATGTAAGTCAAGTAGTAGTGTTTTCCCGTCTCGTGACGAGACTCTCGTCAAACCGGAAATGACGAGACCGGAATTAGGCATATTCAATAATAAGAGAGCGCAGACAACGAGAGAGAAAAAAGTGGACTTCTAATTTTTAATTGTCGTGGCGTGACGTATTTTCCGATTCGAAATCCGAATCCGACTCAAATTTATAAAAATAAATATTCAAATGAAATTTATAAAAATTCGTTTATTTCATAGAAATCTGACAATAGCAGTAAAATGAAATTGAGCATTTTGTTCTATGGTTCTCTTTTTTCAATACATTTAACAATTTCAAGAAATTACATTTTCATTATCGTAAGTGTTTTCATCACAGAATTTAACTTTTACCGTTAGATGGTAAAAGTTTTTTTAATTCTTGCTACACGGAAATAAATCGTAAATTAGTTTCAATAATGAAGTATGCATGTTAGTCAAATCTTCCACGTATGTAAAATAAATTGAAAACTGAGTCGCTTTCCGCTCAAAATTTATTATAATATATTTCCGTGTTCATACATTTGTTGATAGAAATAAAACGTGCAAATTTCGACCAAAAAACCCGTTCAATCTCACATTTTTGCAGAGGCTGTGGATATATTACATACAACAAAAAATCTGTGATTTTCGCACATCGTTAGTACCTCTCTCACGCCGACACAACAATATTCTTTTAATATATTATTTTGCGTTGCGAGAGCCTATAACATGTGCGAGCTGAGGGAGACCGTCTTTTGCGCCCTCGTATGGTGTTGTTGGTTGGGACTGACGCCTTTTGAAGACACAATCGCATCCTCACTGCCTTTAATAATGTTGTTGTTGTTGTTGTTGAAGCTGGTACGACTGCTCAGCCGATCGCCACCGCCCGCGCTACTCGAACCGCTGGCGCTACTGCGACCGCTGTTGTTCTTCGACAGCAGAGGCCGATTGGGCTGCGATGAGTCGTGGATGTTGTTGTTCAGCGCGGTGTAGTTGTTGTTGTTGCTATTGTGGATCGTAACATTGTTGTTGTGAAGGGCGCTATTGTTTCGCGATACGGTGGCCGCCGAGTCGAAAGACTGTTGATGTCGACGTTTAAACCTGAAAATCACAAGAAATTTTACAAATTTTTCCTTAGTATTATGAAAGAAAAGCTTTCAAATATGAAAATATACTTAAAAATCTTCCTCGGATGGAAAATCTACATATTTTTATAATTTTTCACTTTGCATTTTTTTCCCGAAATTTTTTCATACGTATTATTCTGAAAAGCGTTTTCTATACGCCTTGCTACGGCACTGATTAAAGTAAAATGACAGCTTATTCACGCTTCGGAACTGTGACCTGAATCACAAATGAACCATTTACGAAAATTCAAATCATATGCATCGATTCAGTCATTCGCATCAGGGTTCAAATGACAGGCGTGCTTTCCACGCACTTACCTATTCTCGGTTGTCGAGCCGCCGGAAGTACTGCGCAAGCTGTGTACGCGGCTGGCCAGCGAGGTGACGATGTCGGAGGCGTGGAGGAAGCCGCCAAACTTGCTGCGTTTCTGCTTGCGCGTCAGCCAGAAGAACAGCAGTGGATTCCAAATCACAGTCGACATCGCGATGACGTGCGCCACCAGCGGCCAGAAATACGGCTGCCGCCGAATGAACGCCGGCTCGCGCTCTACAAAATGTGCATTAAGAATTGTACAAAACTGTTTGAAAATGTCTTTTGTGATCGTTCAAAAAACAAAAAAAACATGAAAAATTGGTATTTAGAGGCGGGAGAGATATTGAGAATGATTTTTTAAGTTTGTCAGGGCTAGAATGATGATGAATTTTTGGTTTGGGGTTTGGTTGCATAATTTATACATTAAGAGAAATCCTAGATACCAAAATAATTTTGCTTCAAATATTTTTTACATCACTTTTTTGCATTCACAACAAACTCAAAATCATTTTTTTATTTTTTTAAATTTATTTTTAAAAATACATTCGTAATAAGCGTTGTGCGTTGTTAACGTGAGCGCATTCGAAAAGTAGGAAGTGAAAAAAGGGAAGTGACTAAATAAATAAATACTTACTAAAATCCTTCGCTAAGTTCACGGCGGTCATCGGCAGCCAACATCCGATAAACGCCAAAACCATGCCGATGAGGATGTAGTTGACACGCTTCTTCCTAAGACACAAAACGTCATTACTGTTATTGTTGAATAAGAATAAGCTGACAAATTTAAAAGTTAAAAAAAGACGTGCTTTTTCATGCGATAAATTTGAAAAATCGAAAGAATCAATTATTTATGAATTTTTTTAAAGAAAAAAAAGAAAAATTCCCCACACAAAAGTTAAATCGCGATTACTCGACAAAATATTTGATTTTTTTCAAATTTTCTCGAAGTTTTGAAAAGGCGAACCTGTTAACGGCATCGATTCGCTGCGAGTTGGTGAGACTTTGCGAGAATTGGGTGTTCTGTATGATCATATCCTTGTGAACCTTGTCCAAAATCCTCCAATAACAATAAGTGATTATCGCCATCGGCACAACAAACTGAAAAAAGCTCGTAAAATTTCTTAATAATTTTTTCCTTGAAAAAAATTTTCAAAAAGGGGAATTTTGCAATTTTTCAAGCTGTTGAGTTTTTTCAGACACTTCATGGGCTTATGTTTTGCTGAGTTGGTTCACAACAATAACAACAACGAAAAAAACCCACTTGAAATAACATAACGGTTGAGCCGTACAGTCGACGTTGTGTTTCGCCCTGCCAATTGATTTCGTCGCAGAACCGGCCGCAAAATGGCGTCGAATTTTTAGGGACGTAATAGCTTCCATCCACCAACTCGTACGACATCTGCAAAATAACGAAAACATAAAAAACCACATATACGGTGAAAAAATTAAAAAAAAGTGCAAAAATAAAACAAAAATAAGAAGAAGCGGTAAAATGATGCAACTTGCCAAATAGGGTATATTGATAAGCGAGCAAATCAGCCAAATTAAAATCGTCACAAAGCCGGCGAGGCGAAGAGAGAACGGCTCTCGGGTTGGATCGATTATGTGCATGAACTTATCCAACGCGATCGCCGTAAGACTCCAACTAAAATTCAAATTTGTTTTTGTTTGTAGTCGAATATTTTTTATAAGAATTTACGAAAAACCTTGTGACAAACACAGCACACGAATTCGAAAGCGGCATAAGGCGACACATCAAAGACCCGAAACGCCATTCCTTGGACTATAAATTCGTAAAAATATAATCATCACCATCAAAATTTCATCCAATAAAATCATCACAATCAAATCATCACGATGGTTCACAATTGATACACATATGCATCTTATGTTTGTTAAAGAACTATTTCAACCATAAATGTTTTTTTATTTACAAATAGTTAAGAATAGCTGCCAAAACAAACTTTTAAGACAGTTTTCGTCAAAGAATTTGTATTATTTTCGTAAAAAACCAAAACTTTTATACACCCCGATGGGTCGAGCATATGTATATATGTATATATATGTTAATTACATTCGCTTATCTCCCAAATTAGCTAAACATATATAAAAATACTTACCAAAGCGTACCAAGGCGTCACCGGTACACCAGTAAGGCACAGAAGTAAGTCGGTAAGAATCAAATTTAGAAGAAAAATGTTGCGCGCTGAGCGTAAGCGCTTATTTCGCGTAACCGCCCAAAGCACTCCGCCGTTGCCGGTGAGTCCCAACGCGAACAGACCACCGTACACCAACACGAACAACAACTGTACGTACGCACGACTGAAAGAAAAAGAAAATAGTGGACTTTAAATTCAAATTAACTTTAATCTTTTTTGATCACGCCATCAGAGATTTAATGTTTACAGTATGCGAAATATATTTAACGTTTACAGTATGCGACCACAGTAAAAATTTTTTTTTGCCAAAACCATAAAAATTCTGCGAAAAAACAAAGAAATTCTCCCTCAAAGTAGAAAGAATTGTAATTTGTCAGATAAAAATTCGTAGTTTTCGAGAACCAAAAACCTACGAAATTCTGTAGTTTTAATGAACATTTTTAGCCATTTTTTTCTCTTCAACTTTGAGACTTCTCATTTTTTGGCTTCAGTTTTCTGAAATATAATTCATTTTAAAAGTGGCTAGTTGGTCTCGTTCTCTAATCCCTCGCTTAATAAATAATCCACGAAATTATTCATAAGTCGGGGGAAGTGACATCAATGTCGATATTTCATTTTTTTTTCAAATTGTATATGCCAAGAGAAAATAATTTCAACCGCCTTTATAAACATTTCTCTGTGCTTTTTTTCCATCAAAAAAGTAAATATTTACAGAAAGAAATTCGATCAAAATACCAATAATTTGACTTTTTTTTACAATTTTTAATAAAAAATATTATAACAAAAAAATTATAAGAAAAACTAAGCAAATTATTAATTAAAAGTTCTTGCAATTTTAATTAAAATTCTCAATTAAAGTCTTCATTTTGTATTGATAAATTAAAAAGCGCTGTAAAATATAACATTTGGACTTTCGCATTAGTTAACTTCTGAAATTCTGCAAAATAGTTCCAATTCTATAATTCGGTCGTTAACTTTGGTTTATTAACGGATACAAAACGGTAGATATGTCATTAATAAATTAATGACGAAAGCGAGAAATGCAAAAGTTCAAAAAATTCAATTAAATATAAAATCAAAAAAAAGTAAAAATTTCCTAAAAAGGTTAAATTATCAGAGAATTATTACGAAACGAAAAAGTACAAAAAAGATAAAAGATTATTCATTCACGAAAAACTAAAAAAAGAAAATTAATTACCTGGTAACGTCGTCGATTCCCTGAGCTAGTATGGCGTCCGACACGTGAACGCAATTTTCCGCGTCCGCGGTCGGCGCGGCCATTTGTGAGGTGAAAGTGTGAAGCGTGGCGGCGGCCACCTCCGAAGTAGAAACAATCTAAAATAAGCGTTTTTCAGCAGTCTTCAAGAGTGACGTCGATTTCCATGGAAAGGGGACTTAAACAAACGATTTCCGTTGGGAGGGGGGTGGAGGAAATTCAAACAAAAAATTTTTCACAGAGAGAATCGCCAAAATTTCAATTTTTACATGAGAAAAAGAAAGAATTTCTGAAAAATTTCTCCATGGAGAGAACGCAAAAGTATATATTTTATACACCAAAAAGTATATAAAATATATGGTCGAGGTCTGTTCAGTATCCAGGATTTTGAAATGGGCGGCGAGGGAGGAGAATTTTCTCAATTAAGGGCATGCCCCCCCCCCACATAAATACGCGACTATAGTTTCGCATTGAGATCCCACACGAAACGACATGGTGATAATCGAACGAAATCTTCTTTGTTGCCCCAAAAGATTAAAATTCAAATTACTGTATTCAAAAACTTTTTAAACGATGACCTTTTTATTCAATTAAACAGCGATTCAAATAAGTCTACTTTCCCACAAAAATTCCAATATGTATAATAATATTATTATGTTATAGGCGCTAAAAATACCGATGACAGCTGCAGCTTCTCGAGTTGTGCGTGCTGTAACTCGTGGTGGAGTTGTTCGAGGTGGAGTTGGCGCTGCTGCTGCTGTTGCTGCTGCTGCTGGTAGTGGTGATGATGGAGCTGCTGCTGCTGCTCCTGCGACGCGGCGTGGTGCAAGTGCTTGTGGAGGGTGTTGGTGAAAAATTGTTGCAATTGTTGTATATCGCTCTCATTTCTGCCATCCATTAACTGTGAGACGGACAAACTCCACCTAATAATAATACGATCAAACAATCAACGAATATCGAATAAATTATAGCATTTAGAAAAATTGACGAATAAAAATAATGTTGTGAGACCTTTAAATGAAACAAATGCCATAGTTCGGTTTAGAGGAATTTTTGTATCATTAAACACACTTCGAGAACATCGAAAACAAAACGAAGTGCTTAACGGCAAAGCAATGCACAAGGAAGCAAAAAGCAAACCTTTACCACCAAGCCCTACAACCTCCAGCAAAAGGAGCTTATAAATTGAAATTCTGCCAAAATAAATATTGTCTACCGAAAATATTATTGCAAAACGTGATTTAACGTTAAAATGGTTTCAGCAATGAAGAGATCTTCATTTAACAAATACAAATTCGAGTAAAATACATTCAAAATACACGGAATAAATAATTCAAACAAAACGATCTGAAACCTATAATTTTTGGAATTGTAGACGAAATAAATTTGACGTAATTAGAGCCTATTATCAAGTGGAAAATTTGAAAAAAATCAACTAATTAAAAGGTAATTCATAAATTTGCGTATATGAAATAAACCTTAGTTTCTCGTCAAACAATTTCAAATGTAAAAAATAAATAAAAAGGGAGCAAAAAAATAAAAATGAAACAAATAAATAAACGAAACAAATTTAATTTTTTTATTAATTTTTTTAACTTTCACACAAAATAATCAAAAAAATTCTAAATTCAAATGTACATATTAGTCAAATTGACTAAGCGAAAACTCTTGCAAATACAAAATTTTAACCGCGTTTTTCTATAAACCAGATTTGACTTTTTAATTAAAAATTGCATATTAAATACATACATACATATATGTATCGAATATAACATAAATTAAAAAATTCCGATAAAGTCATTAACCATTATTTAGCTAATTATTAGTCGTAGAAGTATAGCCAAATGCAAATAATACTTCGCTCGTCATTTATCCATCGAAAAATCATAAAAATATGTATCATTTTTAATGTGCTTTTTCCTCATAAATATTTCATAGTTTTCGTACGAATATATATATATATATATATATATATATATATATGTAGATATATAAATGTTTTAACATAGCTATTTTTGAAAATGCATAAAATAAACAATTCAAATCCTGACAGTGATAAAAAGATAAAAATAATTGTATAAAAAAAACGAAAGTATTCAAAAGTCAAACTAAAAAGTTCAAAGTGTATCAGAGCGATACGATACTGCCGATTGTTTTCCAGCCAAAACCATGTAAAAATTCCATGAGTGATCATAATAGCCTCGTCGTGTAAATACCTCATGATTTAACGCAAAATTTAGAAAAAATAAAGATATTTCTTTTTTAAAGAGAGGGAAATTTGAGATTTTTTGCAATTCCCCACCGATACGATAACATTTGAAATTTTTTTAATAAGAATTAGCGAAAAAATACTGCAAATTTAAAATTAACTAGCATTTTGAAAACTAACACATAAAAACAACAACAACCAGACATCGAACATAAAATAGTAAATTAATATTAATTGTCTAAATATGCAAAAAAGTAGTGATTATAAGTGTATTCTTTCTTAAATATGTTTCCGGTCTAAAGTGATGAATAAAATGTACATACTTTTAGGAGAAAAGACTTTTTGTTCACGCACTAATGAGCTATTTGTTTAAATGGATTAAGTGTGAAAATTGAAATAATACAAGACAACAATGTGAAGCTATTTTAAAGAAAGAATACAAAAGATAATCTTTTGTCAACTTTTGGGATAAAATAAGACTATAAACTTTAATAAAACTATAACTTTACGACAAAACAAAATTTGTAAATTGACTATGATTTTAAAGTATCCGCTATTAAGTAAAAAATTCTCTTTAAGCATTTGAACTTATTATCATAATATGAAAATAAAGAAAATAGGCGGCAATTAATTTAAAATTTGTTTTCCTTCAAGAAAATTAAGATAAGAATTTCTAAGCCCGTTAGTCAAAAATGAACGAGAAAAATTGAGAGGTGGAATCTTCAAAACGTCGACCGCAGTGCTTTTTTACTCAATCTGAAAGTTAAGTCAAATAATCTTTCTTCTTGCGAAAAAGTATAGCATGGCACTAACTTCGCTGCCTCAACGCGATTATGAATAAATATGGGCTGGTAAACGCATTTTGAACAAAAAAATCTTGGCAAAAACAGCGAACAAAAACACGGCAAAATATATTTGGTTCGTTCGAAAAGAGGGATAACCAATTCTGGAGAAACACATAAAGTACACTTCGTGTTTCATCTACCCAAATACAGGGAAATTCCTTTCGCTTCGAAATGATATAGGCGAGGAAAACTGCCTCTCGACTTATCAAGTGGCAATTGCCTAATCATGTACAAGTAAACAAAAATAAATAAAATCCGTCTAAGCCATGTATCGATTTTATTTGGAAAAAAATAGCATCCGACTCTGGCCGGCCGGCCGGAAAAGAGCTATTAATATTGTCTTCTTAACGACAATAAACAATCCTTACATCAAAGCAAATAAAAGGGTGATCAAATTAAAAACAACAGAAATCAAACGAATTTTTTTCTTCACTAAGACAATAGACTTTAAGGGTATCAATTATATAAGACTCTCAGAAAAGCCACTAAAAAATAATAGTAAAAAATCAAATGGAGAATGTAAGCTTAAGCAATGAACATAACAACATTATGTAAAGGAAGTTGAAAATGAAAAATGATCTCTGTGGAAGTCATGTGGAGAATAGAACATGAGTGATAGTCGGCATACACTTACTCAATGTTTTTACGCTAACTCTTGAAAAAAAAACGAAAAATGGAAAGGCAAAAATGGACAATTGTCAAGAAGAGTGAAGAGAAACATTTAAAATAAATAAAAAAAAGTTCAAATTCTTAGCGATAATTTTTCATTCAAAGCCCGATTTACTCCTTTGACGCATTTCAGTTTGCTCTATGCGAACGCTTATCCAAACAAAAATTTGTGATTCCTGCTAAAAATTTGGAAGACATTTTTCACCACTTTTGCAAAAAAAATAACAACTTGTTTTTTGGTAAACCAAAAAAATAGCTATGCATATATTAGTTGAAAATTATGCACAACAAAAAAAACTTTCCAATTCTCGGCAAATTAAGATAGTAAATACCCAACATAAAAAATTTTTGGAAAAAGATTTGGTTATGCCTGGCTTGGGAATAGTTCCAAAAAAGTCAATTCCAACTGCGACGAAATGTGTCAAATTGTAAAAAAAAAATTTTAAAGAAATATAAAAATAGGAGCATACATACTTAGCAACCAAAACAAAATAAAGCTTTCTAGATATATAAGTTTTTGCAAAAGAACATTAATTGGATTTTACTAAAATTTGTTTGTCGGTTATACTTTGCTCCTTGTTATGACACTAGTTGTTGACGACTAATGCCGTTCTTTTTCTCGTATAATTTAAAAGTATGCATTTTTAATTGAATTGCTGATGAAAAATATCCTAAAAAATTAGATGTTCATAAATTGTTCTTTAATTTTCTTTTAATTATAATAGAAAATTTAGTATATGATCAAATCCCTTGTAGTATGTAAGTTTATTCGAGGGACTGTTCAGTTAGATTAAAAGAAAATTCTCATTTAAAATTGAATTAAAAACTTTCTCTGGTAGCGGTAAAGTATGTATAATAAAAAATAGATTTTCACGTGAAACCTGAATATTTTTTTGAAAGGCAAAAAAAATTATAATCATATTTCGTTTTGTATTTCGTTCGCTCATAAATTGCTTGAATACAAATACAAAAATAAAACAAAGCCTGTCAAATCTGCGATTTAACGGTTAAAAACGCAATATTTTTCGCTCAACACAGAAATAAAATATTGAATGTTTAAATCCAAAAAAATAGGAATTTAGCAAAAATTTAATTCCTCATCCAATAAGGCGAATAATTAAGATAAAAATTAACAAAATAAAATATTTTTCTCGCTTCTTCGAAAAAGAAAGAAGATGCCGAGCGCGCAACATCGCGACTTCTTATAAAAATACAATTTATGACTTTACTTAAAAAACAAAATCGCTATTATAATTTTTCAAAACAAGAAAAAACCACAACAATTGTAGTAAAATATTATTTTAATGTAAAACAAGTACGGCCGCTGTGTGCGACAATTTTTCGAACAAATTTTAATGTCTGTGGGAACTTAAATTTGAGTTTCAAATTCCCAGTCAATATTTCCAGTTTTATGGCCAACATTTTCACGAAAAATTAATTTTCGTAAGTCAACCGAAAAGCCAAAGATTCTTGAGATTCGGGCTTACCGTCTTATGTCAACCTTTTACGAAATTTTATAACAAAATAAAAAGTATGTGAAACCCTTTGTGGACAATAAAACCTAAATATAACATTTTAATAAACAGTTTAATATAAAAATTACGTCAAATTTCTACGATTTCTTCATTAAAATATTTGAGAATACGTATTCTTTGTTCTAAAAAGTAAATTTAATTTTTTTATTCTTCGTGTCTACCAGAAAGAAAATATTTTTTATTGCATTAACTCGCCTCTCATTTTTTCTAGCAGTACTCCTTCATTTTGGGAATTCAGTACGCAATACTGCCTTACTCATCATGCCACACATAATCAAATTGTTATGGAATTAAGATTTTTGGAAAATTTTGTTTAAACGCCTAATTAATTTTTTTTAGTAGTTCGAAATAGGGCAACTATGCAAAAGATAAATAACTGATAAGAAAAATTATTCGGAAGTTTTGTTGAGAAACTGTAAATAACAAATAAACAATAAACCCCATTAAACCACTTAATATGTACGAGGAAGTATAAATCATATAATATACAATTTATTTTAGAAGGAATGGAATACCTTTAAGAATTTGATTTAAAAAAATCGTCATTATTCTCTTGAAAAATGCCTTTTTTATTCGCAATTAAGCTAAACTTCGAAATGTCTTTTCTCGCAAGGAACAAAAAGGAAGAAATTTAAACTCGATTAAAATGCATTTTCGGAATTTCAAAATTACTTCAGAAAATAGAAATTCGAAAAAAGTCTTTTCTCTTCCATCCTTCATCTTCCATTATAAATAAAAAAAAGCCCGCAAAAAAGCAAAATTGAGGGGGTATTAGTGTATGAGCTCAATAAACAATTGTTATCAATTCCCATTTAACACGACTTTATTAGACAATTTAAATTCTAAAACACTTAAAACGATATTCCAAACAACCTAATTAAAAAAGAATCAGAGATCAGATTAAAAAATTACGATATTTAACGAGACGACTTATGTGTAAAATGCTAAAAAAATTATCGCCCAATACGCGATTTTTGAAATGCAATTCAAGCGAATGGCACATTCTCATCAACTTATTTTCCGACTAAAGCAACAAAAGCTTATCATAAACTGTCAAAATCAGGTATTTACGCCACGAAATAATTATAAAATTAGAATTATTAACTTGAAAGACTTACTTTTTCTCAAAAACACAAAAATAATATAACTCTCAAACATTAGAACGAAAACAACGAACTTTGTGTTATATATTGCTAATTGCACTTTTTTAAATACATATTGAACTTGTAACCTAATAAGCTTACTTAATTTTATTTAACCTTTAATTATGTTCAAGACTCTCCCATAGACACAGAAAAATCCGTTATAGAATAGAAGTCTATAACGGAGAATCGGAACAATGTAAACTAATTTCTTTGGTAATATTGAATTAATAAATTCAATAAACTCCAAAGTTCGTTTATTCGCAAAAACCAAAGTGTTAAAAACTTAATAATATTCTATTCAAACTTAAGCACCACAAAGCCGACATTTTCGAGAAAACTCTCATAGATTACATCTGGTACTTTTTAAATAAAACTTCAAACAATTTAAATATAATGAAGACGCTAATTTGTTGAGAGCAATTTTAACGTCATATTTGCTAAACATGCTTCAAAAATGAGCTTTACCAATATGTTAGGTGTATAATTATGACTCTAACGATATCTTTTTATGATTATAGCACGAGTAAAAATTAATTTTTGCAATTTCTGTGTTGTCTATCTGAAGTAAAAATGTATACGTAGAGATTAATATAAAAGTTTTTACAGAGTTTTAGCTTTAATAGAGCTTCGAAAACAAATAGTTTGGTGTCTGAAAAACGTTATTCGCTTTGCCTTGAAGAAAATCACTGCTAATCAGGGCAAACTTGTCATGAAGGTTTCAAAAATTCAAAACTGGAAAATTCTGTGTAAGAGATCACAAGTAAAAAATGGTTCGATAATCAGATTGCTTCAAGACGTAATAATATCGCTCAAAAATTGTCCAAAAACTAGGAAAATGTTGCCGTTAACAGTGGAAATAATATTTAAGGAAAGTTTGCCTATAAAAAACGGCAAACACCTAATAATTCATCAACTTTGTTAAAAAAATTAAGCACATTTGAGCATTCCATATTCAATGCAAACTTAAATTTTACATGAACAGAGAGCATAAAACAAAAGGAAAAGTCTAGCTTGATTTTTTTAAACAATAACTAGCTACTTACCAAAAGAAGCTAATATATACACGTAAATTTGTTAACAATTTTTGCTTCATTAAGCAATTTCGTTAAAATTTCGATAAATGATTGCACTATTAACACATGTCCATAATACCTATATGAAATTCATATTCTAAACACTTGCAAAAATCGTTCAAATTTTCATACTTATTTATAAACCACAATGCTAATATTCGTGAGAATATTTATTTTTTTTGGATTCTAAGACTAAAAACTGAAAAAAATCTAAACAAAAGTTTTATACTAACTTACTAACTAAATGTCAAAAACGTAAAAGATTAACTACTTTTCACAGATATTTAAAAGCCTCAAAAGTTTGAATAATTATTTCAAATCTGATTGAAATTGAATTACAAAATGTAGCAAAATAATCCGGATAAGCCGTTTTCAAATATAAATTTCCTTCTCAATACGTTTTCTTAAATCAAAAGCATGCTAAGTTATAGCACAGACCTCATAACATTTTGCTCCTTACTCCCACATAAAAATCGTTAAATGGGACCCAAGCCTCCTTCAAATTTGTTACGCGATAAGTGCCCATATGACGTTAATAAAGTTCGTGAGAAAATTTATTTCGAGCATTCTAAAAGAAAAGGAAGCAAACGCTAACTGTCCAAAATTTATGCATCTAAAGAACCTACAAAGACACGCATTTTGGAAATAAAACAAGGAAAGAATGTAAAACTTTTCGCATATTTTCAAGCATTAACTCTAAACAAATCTCACGAAATTATAATATTATTTTTTTGCGTTATTTTTGTAAACAAGCCCACATGCCAGACAAATTGAAATAAATGTAAGGAATTGACATAAATTCTAACAAATAATTTGAGCATTTAACTTATGGAAAACATTGTAAGCCAAGCGATTTTTTTTCTTCTTATAATTATATCCTATTTTCGAAAATACAAAAAAGAACACACATCAGTTTGTTTTACACAAGACCTACACTCTATGGTTACGTCAATGTCGAACAGCACCGCTCACCGTTATTTTATATTCGAGCGGCCGAAGAAACTTTCAGCAAATAATAGATGAGTTACTTTGTATTTGTAGGATTTTAAAAATTCTCAATTTTTAGCAAACTGTGGAACAAACTCCGAAAAAAATAGGCGGGCACATTCATCATAGAGTTTTTTTCGGCTAACCTTCTCAAATCATTTTACCTCATCACATTTCTCTATTCTTTCGTTTGTGCTTTTAGCATTACTCCCACTTTAATTCGCAATGAGGACTTCTTCTATTATATGAATATGAATAAATGTGTTTACGCTCATATTTTAACCTATTCAAATGAATTCGATTAAATTCATTCAAAAAAATCCTTTTGAAATATTTATTTCCTAACTAATGAAAAAAATGAACAAAGAAAAAAGAATCAATAAATGAGTTCATTTAAAATAAAATTTTAGAATACAAAAGACAATGCGCATTACTCTAATTTACCCATTATTCACTCGCAATAATCAAAGCTGAAAAACGGTTAGTTGTATTTTAATTGAGCAATTTTGCATTATTTTCTACTAATTTCACGTTTCCAGCTCAAACAAAAAAGAAGTAAAAAGTTCATTTCAACTTACACAACAAATTACGTGAAAAAATGTAACTACAAAAGCTAGACAAAAGCCACACCTTGTCGCTTTAGAGTTCAATGTCCCAACAACGGAAGCATCAGTCAAAATCAATCAGGTAAAGTCGAGGAAAAGAAAACATTTTATAAGCCTTCCACTTTTGACGAGAAATTCTATGCTTTTCTATAAATTGGCAAATCACTTTCAACCAGCTTGATTGATAAGTGGATTGAGAACAGAGACGAAAATGATGTGGCCATAAAAAATTCGATCATTCCCCAAAAAACTGCAATCAAACATATCGGATTTCCAGCAGAAATTTTTGATTTTTTTTCACTTTCTCGGAACGTGAGTTTGTCTGTAAATTTTTGTTCTCTAACAAACCCACCAAAAAATTCACTTCAATTTTTTTAACTCAACTCATCTAGCAAAAATTGTAACTGCGCAAGGTAATTCAATTATTGTCGAACTTTTAAATGCAAGTAAGTCTTTGCCAACGAAAAAAACGAGTAAGACAACAACAAAAACAATTAAAGCATGACAAAAGCGAAAAACTTGGCCAACAAACAAACTAATACAGCCATAATTAAATGCCAAGCGTGGAAAACATTTTCATCGCGATAAACACCGCTTTAACGAGTGGAAAAATGAAAAAAAGACATTCACAAAAAAAAGAAAAAAAAGTAGGCAATCGTAAAAAACAAAACAAAATTAACCTGTTCCAGAGGTGGCGCGAACACAAACAGATGCGTCCCACTCGCGCCATCATCGTCATCGAGTACAGCCTCAAGAATTTAGCGCGATTAATCATCACCGCCTAATTTGTTCCCGGATTTTCTTCCATCCGGAAGAAAATTGTCTACCAAACGACATTGATTTAGCTCCCAAAGGGATAATACGACCATAAAAACGGTCAAGCAAATGTTTCTGTTACTTCTAAAAACAAACTAATTAGGTAGTCATATACTATTTGAAAAAAAATTTTTGCGATAAACAACAAGGCATCACGGTTACGGTAGAGAAAGGTGACGTTGAAGACAATGGCGTAACCAAATAATAACCACCACAATTTATGAAAAATGTTCTTATCAAAGTTTTTTGTGTCATAATTGAAATTTACTTTCATGAAAAATGTTAGATCTCGTTCAAAAATTTTTCCACTACCCAGCGATACGACCGCTTAAAAACAATAAAATTGTAATTACATTTTTATCCCCTCACTCAGGGCGAAGAGGTAACATTTTGGCTGACGCGTGGTGGGATAAATTTTCAATCGACCACAAGTCCACCAGGCGTGGGGACAAAACTAAGATTTTATTTCTTTCTACAAAGCAATACTACGATATTTTTTACGAAATCTTTGTCCTAAAAAGCGAGCAACTGTGTGCCTTTCATCTTCGGAGAAAAAAATCATTGGGCAAAACGTTCTAGGGAAATTTTTGAAAACATTTTCAGAAATTGTTCAAATATGACATATTCGCTGCGCTGTCTATTCGATTGACATTGCCATACAAATAATCATTTTATAACTTTTTGAATAGCCGGCATACACTACAACTAAAACACAAAATGGTCGTCGAGAAAGAGAGAAACCCGTTTAAATTTGCTTTTTTGAGGGATGGTGGATGGAAGAATAACCCGTACAAATATGACTTGCACAAAAATTATAATATATATCAGAACAAGATATTGAAGAATGTAGAGCAACGATATCCAAGAGAAATTATCACACAAAAATCATATTTATTTACACTTTCGGTAAATTTTAATTATTATATTATGGCCTTATTAAAGGTCCTAAAAAGAATGTAGAGGACTTACACATTTTGAGGAATTTTAGAAGAGGTTGAAAAAGTGGATAACTAACGTGGCATAACATGTAAATGGGGAGTACAAAGTTTATTAAACACTTAATTAGACGTAAAACGGGACTCGCTCCTCGTCGTCGGTGCTGGGGGAATCCGCTCAAAAACCGCCACCGCAGAACGCACCGTACATGGCGGCGGCGCTGGGTGTCGGGACGCCGGCGCGCTGCTGTTGCTGGAGGTGGACGTGCTCGAGGAAGGCGCTGAACGCCGACAAGTCGAAAGCGGTGTGCGCGGTCGGCGTATTGCAACCGCCGCCACTGCCCGACGACTGGTCCGACCATTTTTTCTTGCGCTCTTGCCCGATCGCGCCAAACTGGCCGCCTGAAAATTACGTGTAGAATTAAAGCTTAATTATTTAACACCCATAAATCAAAGTTCAATCAATAAAATCAAAGTTCAATCAAAAAGATCAAAGTTCAAATCAATTAACTTCTCGAAAATGATACCAATGATTCCCGAAAAGTTGGCACTCGGCGGCGCGCCGTAATTGCTCCACTTCTCTGGCGATACTAAAATATGGAATGTCAGTACACATTATATGTAATTATTGCAATTTACAATGGTTCAACTAATGAAAAATTTTCAAAATTACCTGGCAAGGCCCTTTCGGCCTCTTGATACTGAGCTACTAAAATTATTATCAGTTACGTAAAATAAATAACTCAAACAAATAAAAAGGATACGTTTGGTGGCCTTGCTCTGAAACTCGCAATGCTCACAGCTAGGTAGCGGATTCGCGTAGACGGCCGGCGGCAGACTCCACGAAGTCGGCGGCGGAGGCAAGAAGACCGCGTCATCGGCCTTCCGCTCCTCTGCGTAGTGACGGTGGAGAGCTGGGTGCATGGAGCCGTCGTGAATGCGGAAGTCCTGGTCCGAGCACGCGTATAGAGACGAAAAATCGCCGCCGCTGCGAACGCTCTCGCGGCGTCCACCAATGCCATCTATATATCATACATTATGAAGAAGAACAACAAATTAATTCAAAATCCCAGAAAATTAATAAAACATTTCAAAAAACCCAGATAAAATTTATTTTTGTTAAAAAACAAAACGAAAATTCCAACCAATATTTTTGTAGTAAGCGCCCGTGAAAGCGCTGTAGCAACGTTCGACGGCATCTGTGGCTGCGTGCAGCGACGTTATGCCCATACCGCGGCGAATGGCGCTGTCAACCTTAAGGCCTCGCTGCTCGCCGCCCAACGCGTGGCAGGACTCCTCGTCGCGCACCATCATCGAATAGGAGCGGCGTCGAGTGCGCCCGTCGCCGATGGCACCGTAAATGCACTTGTTTACTGTAACATATTGTTGTACAAATTGCATTTGATTAATTTCAATCAATCTCGAAGTTTCCCTCCTATACAGAAAATTCTAGTGTAAATGTTTCTTCACTGTCGCTTAATGTAACATATTGTTGTACAAATTGCATTTAATTAATTCTTAATCAAGCCCATAGTTACATTAGAGTTCTAGTGTGAAAATTTTTTCACTCTGCCCCCATCTCCGGAAATGGTGTGCTCCTTAATGATTTTTTATGGTTACGGTTATGGTCTTAATCATTTTTAAATTTCTTGTTTATCAAACTCAAAACACTCACCGAGATGGTGTTGGACGTCTTCGCCACTCGCCGGTTGCTCCCCCTGCACCTCATTTGTCTCGGCGGGCTTGGAGAGCGCAGCTGCGTTCTGGAAGCTAAAATAACCCATGTCGAAAGACTCACGAAAACCGCTACCACCAATAGCGATTCCGTTTGCGACGGACTTGCCGGCCGCCGGACCGTTGTCGGCGATCGGCGGCGACGCGCCGTGACGACGGTCATGTTGAATGTCAGCCTTAGCAACGGACGAATTAGACGCGGAAAGTCTATTGCGCTTCTAAAATAAGTTTTGGACTGATTCACTTTGATGATTACGTACACAATATAGTACCAAGTTCAATAGCAATGTTTAAAAACAGACTATACCAATTAAACGCAATTCCGTTTAAAAACAAAATAATAACCTGAAATTGGTCGTCGCCAGAAATTGTTGCCGGACCCCACGGCGGATTGGCAACCGCCTGCAATTTCCCAGAAAAGTTGGAAGAATTCGAGACCGGCGACTTCAACGGCGGTGGCGGCTGCTGCTGCAATTTGTTCTCCGCATCCAACTTCTTTCGACCACGACCGCGGAAACGTTGTCGTGGCAAGACAGCGCCAACGTTGGAAGGTTCACGCGCGCCGTCGTTCCCAGCCTTTGCGTTGTTCGCGCCGCGTCGATGAAATCTACCGTCTGGCGCCCTTTTACGCGGCGGGTGTAGTCTTGGCTGAATACCGAGAATGCACGAAAAAAATTATTTACTGGCACTCGAAAAAAGCAATCTTAGTAGCACTCACCCCGCGTTTTTTTATATCAAAAGACAAATCTTTTTTTGCTCGTCATAGTTGTTTATGCGAAGCGGTAGATCGATCAACGTCACTTCATAAATTTTCCCTTCGCATGACTTAGCGACTTACCAATTTATGATCAAAAACGTAAAATAAAATAAACCTGAAATTGGTCATCACCGCAAAGTGTTGTCGGTCCTTTCGGCGGATTGGCAACCGCCTGCAACTTCGCAGAGAAGTCCGAAGAATTCGAGACCGGCGACTTCAACTGCGGCTGCTGGTTATCCGCATTTAACTTCTTTCGACCGCGTTCGCGACCACGAAAACGTTGTCGCGGCGTTGTACCACCAACAGCGCCAATGTTGGTAGGTTCTCGGGCGCATTCATTCTCAGCCTTCGCGTTGTTCGCGCCGCGTCGGCGAGATCTCCCGCCTGGCGTACCCTTGCGCGGCGGGTGAGGCCTCGACTAAATGTTAGAAAATTGTCTTTTTCGGTCTGGGAGAAGTCCAAAAATCTCCAATCTTACCTATGATTTACTTAAAAAAACCGCAAGAATTATCAAAATGGGGGCATGCCCCTCCAAAAATACGCCAATGTTTATCCTGAAACTAAAAAATGTTAAAATCGGTTCCCTTTTATTTTTCTTATACATACTATGTGATGCAAACGTTCTGTATATATACTCACTTTCTTTTCCGTCGGATTTGGCGGCTGACCATCGAACATTTCGATCGTATTATGAAATATGTCTAAAATATGTATATTTGGTATGAATGTCGAAATCATGTTGTTAAACTCAATTCGGCGGAAAAAGTTTGCTAAAAAGAACCGTGTGCTCTACATTAATAGTGAGGATAATATCCTACTATCAATAAAACAAACGCGTATTGTACGGAGAGCTTTCTACATCAATTTATTCTATAAGCAGTCACTGTCGGAAGGACAATTTCACATACCAAATTTAAAGAGACCTAAAGTACTTCCTTACTTCACGCATCTCCCCACGACAATTAAAAATTAGGTCCACTTATTCTAATTCTCATTGAATCGGCCCATTCCTATCTAATAACATACTATCTAATACCGTTATTTCTCGTCATTTCCGGTTTGAATGAGACACGGCGCGCCAATGAGTGAAACCATTTTCTGTTTCTCTGCACTCTCTCGCCTCCCTTTTTTGAAAATGCTTGGGGTGCACCGATTTGGACCATTTTTTTTGAAATTCTCTAAATTTAACGTACTAAAATATGAAAAATCTCGAGATTTTTTAAAATTTCATTTTTACGATTTTACTTTTTTGGCCGTAAAATTTTTTTACCTAATTCAAATCAAAAATTTTCTAATACAAATTAAAGATAATGATGTGCTCTATCGAATAAAAAAAATTTTGGACGATTCCCTTCTTCTGAAAAAAAATTAAAATTTTTTCCACATATGTCTTGGTTAAAACATGGAATTGAGAAACGGACGTCAGATTCAGAATCAGCGGAGCAAATCACCCCAAACTGAATAAAAAAATTTCCACAATTTCAACACAAAAAAAACAAATTGCTTGAAGGTGGATTCGAACTTACGGAAATGTGGCATTTTAAAGCAAATACTTATCCACTAGGCCACCAATTTTCGATAAATTTTTTGTTTCAAATTTTGAGACGTTTTTTAAGTGCTGCTTTTGCTATCACAAACCTTGAAATTAAACTGCCCACATATGGTTCACGATACACTGAAAGTGTGCGTAGAGAAAACTGGTCGAGGAAATGAACTGAATTTTTGTACTTGGTGGTTATCGACCTCGCTGATAACGAAAATGAACTCAGATTTTTGGCCCCGCCCCCCTGGATTACTGTAGAAGCACCCATGTACGGTTTTGAGCATATCTCTTGTAGGAGTTGACCAAAAATTCGATTCCACTCGTAAAGCTTTTTCTATTGATTGTTGATTTAATAAATTTTTCAAAAAAAATCAGAAAAAACGATGATATATAGGAGTAATGAACTCATAGTGGGATAATTG
>SAUE01000686.1:0-14321 GCA_009724625.1 Deladenus siricidicola
AAATTTTCTCGAAAAAATCGAAAATTGTACCTTGGTCCCCTCTGTGGTTTTTTATGGATTTCTGAACTTCGGAGGTCCGAAAACCAACTTTTTTGGGATTTCCTGGCAAAACCAATATCATATTCGTAATCAGGGCGGAAAACTGGTCTAGAAAGAAGTAAAAAAAGTTTCGGAATTCTGGGAGGGGGGGGGTAAACTAGGCTTTATCCCATTTTTTTGTTGTTTTTGTCCGTGAAGACTTACAAATCGACAATTCTGCTTGCTACATTTTGTTCGCTTACTAAAACTGCATAGGAAATCGTATTGCTCATGAGGAATGAAGTAGATACCGCCCAGAAAATTTCATTGATGTGATTTTTATGAAAAATAATTTTTACTTACAGACACATTATGCAAGCTGTAAAAATGAATTTGCGTTCGGTTTCAGGTCATTTAAAGCTAGTTTTATTAGAAAAATGTGAATTTTAGGTTTTGCATCCTTTTTGGAGGTTTTCTTCTCATACAAACCTCGCGTACAAAAACAACAAAAAAAATGGCCAAATTTCATGAAAAATCATTTTTTGCTATTTTTATTGAAAAAATGAGCAGAAATTCAATTTGAATGCTTGTCAAAAATGTGTGACGTAACGTCATACCATTTTTGGCCAAATTTACTTCAAGTGAAAACACCGCGTATCGCAATTTTTATTTTTGTAGTTTTGTGATTGCGGCTTGCGAAACGGTTTTGAAATTTTACAATTGGAAATTTTAAAAATTCCAAAAACCATAATAATTGCGAATAATTTATTTAAAATTTAAAATGT
Source organism: Deladenus siricidicola (assembly GCA_009724625.1). Classification (NCBI taxonomy): domain Eukaryota; kingdom Metazoa; phylum Nematoda; class Chromadorea; order Rhabditida; family Sphaerulariidae; genus Deladenus; species Deladenus siricidicola. The sequence goes on from SAUE01000686.1 coordinate 804, forward strand.
GAGGAGATTTCCGATAAAAATGGCATCAAATAATAATTAATTTTAGGATGGAATCCGAGTCACATCTTCGGCGACGAGTAAATTTGCTAACAGCTGAAGAAAGGCGGAAAATTTTGGCACAAACGAACGCGCTTTACAACGAATGCAGAGCGTTGAATTCGGACGACTTCAGTCTTGACGACAACAAGCAATTATCCGCAGACGATTCCGTAGGCTAATTTTTTGTAATAATAGTTTTCGTTGGCCTGTTGGGCCCGACACACATTGATTTTAACCCTTTTTAAAAGTATCTATTTTTAATATATATTTTTAAAATTTGTTTATGCCTTTGGAGTTTTTTTATATAAAAATTGTGTCCCAGAAGCGTCTTTGTTGGGATGCATGAGAGGTCCATTCAATGCTGTTTTGCGCGTTTTTTGTGCATTAAGCAATATTTATCACGTTATGAGGAATTTTTATATGACATTTTTTACGTTAATTTTTTAGCATTTTTTTACATTTTTATTACTTTTTTTGAGTTTTTTTTTGTAATTTTGTCATATTTTTATGTATATTTTGTAAGCAAAGCTTCAATTGACTCATTTTTTAGGCTTACACTTTCTCTATTGTTGAATGTTTTTTTAGGTGAAACGTGATGTGCCTGTTGAGACGGTTGTGGCGATCGTCAACGAGTATCACAATTGCGGGAAATCCGTTGCGAAAATAATGGAAGAAAAGAAGCTTTCCACTTTTGAAGTGATTGCGGCGTTGTGTGAATATATATTTAAGCGTTCGTTACTTTTTTTGAATTTAATGGACTTTGAAAAGATTTATTTTTTTAGAACAAGGAACGGTTTCCAGATCGGTGGATTTTACTGAGGCCATTCGGTATATGTATGTCGAGCAATCAAGCATTATTAATCTCATAAATCTAATGGTAGAGAGGAGTGACTTGAAGCTTGTCGACGTGATAACGGTTAGAACCTTTTGTTTTTTTTGTTTGTATATATTGTAAAAGAGCAATTCACTTAGTTTTTTAAAGATTTGCATAAATAATATATTAGCGAATTAGTTCAAAATATGAAGGTTGAACGTCGAACTTATTATGAAATTCTAGTATATGACTTGTTTTTATTTATATTTTTATTTGTTCAGGAATTGCTTTGCATGCCATCTCTGTGTCTTCTGTGGATCACACTTATTTGGATCGAATTGAAAAATCCCAAAATGGCCAATTTGTTTGATAAGAATTGGGAGAGTTTAGAATACGCAGATGTTACTGAGGAAGAGTTTAAGGAATTGGACGATGAGATTCAGCAGGTGTTCAACTCGTATACTCAGAATGGCACAAAATTAGTGAACGATGTGTTTCCGTAAGCGTTCATTTTTTAATTATTATTATTACGTATTGTTTTATTACGTACATTTTATTGTTGTAAAAAATTTAATTTTTTTTTAGAGTAGTCAATTTTTCAAGTTTTAGCGCCGATCAAATCAAAGATCATTTGCAAATGGTGCGAGAAGTGGTTGAAGAACGCACAAAAGTCATTAGTGATACACTAAAAAGCATCAAGGAGCTCGACCAAACTATTGTTAGTATATATTTATTGTGTTTAAAAATCGTAATATTAGGTAATGAGTGTTGTGTGTAATTCAGAGCAAACGGCCGGCGTTGGAAGTAGAGACAATTCTGTCTGATTCGTCGGATTCCGAAAACAATGCTCCGGTTTGTTTTTTGGTGTGAAAATTTGATGTGGATTTTTAATTTGAAAATTTCATGTTTGAAATTTTGCGTTTCTTAGGGAAATGACGAAATATGCGTTTTGATGCAAAAGGTCACTGGAAAATGGCTTCAAACCGATCTAACACATGAGCTTTTGAGCGAGGAGATAGACATCGTGAAGTTGAACTTCTACTTCACTAAATCTACGGTTTCTGTTGTGGCTGGAAAAATGATCGAATCTTTTGTTATGTGCAAGATGATAGAGGTGGTGAGTATTTTTTGGTATTTATATATTTTTATTTTATATTAGTATATATTTATTGTGTTTAAAAATCGTAATATTCGGTTGAAATTGTAATTTTTTTTATTTTATAGAACGAAAACTCGTACAAAGTGCAATTCTTATTGGCAACAAATCCGGTTCGCGATGTTAAGGCATGTGACTTGGCAATGGGAAGAGCACCGGCGGTTCGCTGTCCCGAGGGTACGCGAGTTATTGCGCTCTACAGTCCCAACAAGGGTGGCACTGCCAAAAACAAGAGCTCTATACAGGCTTTGCCCAAGGAAGGTTATTGGATTGCGGGCACTGTAGGAGCGAAGCCATTGATGCAGAATCGATTTGAATACTTGGTAATTTTGTTAAGCGAACAATACGTTCTTTTTAAATGAAGATTTATTATTTTATTTTAGGTTTTTTTCGATAATGGAATTGATTGCTATATCCCGCCGGAAAACATCCGTCTTATGGTAGAGCAGCCGGTAGATCATGTTTCGAAAAAGTTTGAGCCCAGGCTCGCCTACACATTTGTCAAGAATATCGCAAAGCAGAATTTCATAAAGAAATATCTTTACGTATTTCCGGATTGGCCATTAATACGTCTGAAAAAATCGGAAAATACTATGCGAGTTCTGGTATTTTGCATTTTTCACAAAATTTTGTTCTTAGTTTTATATTTTTTATTTCTTAAGTAGATTGCTGTGATTTTGTGTTTTTTATATATGTATATTATTGAGTTTTATGTAATATTCAATCAAAACAATAAATTACGAATAGTTTTTTAATTTTAGACAAGGCGAGATGGAAGGGAGGAATCGGCTTTTGTGTTGGATGTAGATAGACAGATGTGTCTTTTACGTTTTCCTAGTTTACGAATTGGTCCTGCCGGGAAAACTGGTCGTGATTGCGTTATACAAAATTGCACCGAGCATGAGCACGTGGACGAATGGGTGTACCGAGGAAATTCGGATCGTTTTCCCACTTTGCATAGCAGTGCAACGGTAAAATTTAAAAATGCTTTAGAAATTCAATTTTGTGTAAAAAATAAATTGTCCCTAAAATTTATATTGTTTTTTAGCCGGCTGACAGAAGGTCGTCAGCCCGGCGACTGGGAAGAAATCGTTCAAGATTTGAGATTGCGCTACCCGAATATGATCGTGGTCTACAGCATAATGTTGATGATTTGGGTGTTTCCTCGGAGTCTAGTTCGGTGGGTTTTTTTATACATATGGTTATGGCCAGCAGGAATTTTCTGATACGTATAATTTTAGAAGGGTCGAACTATGCAAACGGCACGCAAAAGTAATAAAAGGCAAACAATGGAAACGGAAAACAATGTTGTTATTTCTGCTTCTGACGCTGACTTGATAACTAAACGTAGACAATCTAATAAGGTTAATATTTTTTGATTATTAGTAGAACTAATTTTGTTTCTTTATATATTACTAAAAATGGTTTTACAAGCTCTTTATTTAGATAAAAATGGACCGTCTAACTCCGCCTGACTGGAGTCATTTGAAGTACAAGTCACACAAGCAATGCTCATCGAGATGCATTAGCGCTCAAAAACTGGATTTGAAGCTGGAAAAATTTGTGCCATGTTCGCCCTACTTTATTCCTCTTGTCTTTGGTTGGACTAGAGAGGTATGCATTGAGCATATTTTTCCGTAACTAAGTGTTTAATTTTGTATCTTACATTCATGTGACTTTTTTAATTTTAGCTTCGGAGAGTTAAAGCATTTGGAGGAAGGAGCGATTCGCGTGTCATAGTTGTATATAGAGCGCCATGTGGAATTCGTTTTTTAAAAATTAAAGAAATTGCCAAGTACTTACAGGTATGCTGACTGATTATGCGATCGTGTTTTTTAATTTGTAACTTTAACGATTTTTTAGCTCACTGCTATTGAGAATCTCACTATTGACTTATTTTCCTTCGACGTCGACATTCGTCCAAACGTTATTGCTCGACCATTCCGTAATGAATGGGTCTTACAAGACGATTTTGCGAAGGGATTAGAAGATGTTAACATTCCCGTAGTTAACGCTATTAACAAAGAAAAATCTCCTTCGGTATTTTTAAGCTATTTTTAATTTTGGTAGATTGATATTTGTTATTATTTTTACAAAATTTGCAGATGACATACAGGGCAAGGCGATTTGCTGATTCTGCAATTATCGACGGAAGTGTGCAGCCTCAATTTTGCTCCGGGTGCAGTTGTACAGGTAAGAAATTTTATTTGTATAGTTATTGTTAATTTAATATTTTTTGCTTTACAGACAATTGCTCTGATCCATCTAAATGTGAGTGCCAACAACTAACAATTACTTCTAATGACCGTCTTTCCGCTAGCCTAAGGGTTAACCGCTCAAAAACATATCAATATCGATCCTTATCTGAAAAGGTCATCTCCGGACTGTACGAATGCAATGACATGTGCTCTTGCTCGAAAAAATTATGCTATAATCGTGTTGTTCAACAAAACATTAAAATTCCTTTACAGGTTTGTTAAATTTTTCGTGTTTATTATTTTTATGATGCAGCACGTTTCTTATATGTATGTTTCCATAATTTATGGTTATAATACATTTTAGTTATACATGACAGCCGAAACGGGTTGGGGTGTGCGAACCTTGGTGGATATTCCGGCAGGAACTTTTATTTGTACATATTCTGGCAGGCTCCTTACGGATCGAATGGCCGAACTTCAGGTGCTTTCCTTTTATCATCGGTAAATGTTTTAAATAATGAATATTTTAATTTTTAGGGTCGTGAAGTAAGCGACATGTATTTGGCTGAATTGGATTTGCACGAAGTTGTCGAAGCCGAAAAACAACAGCAGGGCATCGATCTCATTGACGACGACGAGGGAATTGCAACGGGCGATGGTATATTATTATTATTATTATTATTTATGGTTCTATCCCTACGTTCTCGCGAGGGAAATCAAAATTTAGTGATGATGAAAGGATTTTTTGAATTTTGCTATTTTGCTTGAGAAAAAAATTCAGTCAAATTTTTTTCACGCTCCATAAACAGAATCCTGGTACTTTTTTAATTTCAGAATCGGATTATGTACCCGGAGAAAGCGAAGAAATTGAGGCACAGCTAGAACACAGTGGTGCGAAAAAAAATAACCCAGAGGCAAGCACTAGCGTGAATATCGAAGAACCAGTGGAGGAAGTGTCGGCGATTGACGAAGAGTATGTTATTATGCATGATTTTCATTATATGCTAACATGTAATTTGAATTCGATTTGCAATGCATACTATGTGATTTCAGATTGGCAGCCCGGTTCAATGAAGAAATTGCCCAAAACAGGCCAAGCACCTCCGCAGGTAAATTACAGATAGGATGACCAGAAATTATGGCAACTTGCTTATTAAGTAAAAATTTTAGTTCTTTTCTGAAATTTTAGAAACGTAAAATCTTTTGGATGTCCAGGAAAGTTGCCATGATTTCTTTACATGAACTTTAATTGAAATATTAGCGATTTTCACGTGCAATTTACACATTTTTTTAGCTAATTCACAATCGAGAGAGCTGGCCCCATTCAACTTCGAAACATATTTTGGAGATAATGCCTTATTTATCGTCGATGCGCAAGAATCCGGAAATATCGGAAGATTTTTGGTAGGTTAATAAATAATCCGTCGCTGTTCTCATTTCAAATTCCAATTTCAGAATCATTCATGTGAACCGAACGTTTATGTACAAATGGTGTTGGTCGATACTCACGGTATTTTTATGTTGTGATTTTTGAGAACCATTTCGGCTCCCCTCGAACAAAATGTTTTCCATTTGACTAACACTTTCAAGATGTATAATTTTTCAGATTTACGATTGCCTTGGGTGGCCTTTTTCGCCGAAACGTTTGTCAAAGCGGGCGAGGTATTATTTTTCTATTTTATAAATAATTTTATTGCATGTTCGCATGCGATATTTTCTTGTAATTTAACAAATTTTAAGGAATTGCGTTGGAATTACGGTTACTCGCCAAATTCGGTACCGGGTAAAGTCCTCATCTGCAAATGTGGCAGCCAACATTGTCAAGGACGCCTTCTGTAACTAGCCATTTTTATTATTTGTTTGTTTGTATTGTTTTGAATTTGCTTTTAATGTACGATTCTTATGATAAAACCAAAATTTTTTTTAATTCAAATCTGTTTTATTCTCTAAATACATGATGAAAATAGGAGTTGAAATGAAGGTTAGAAACTTGGGTAAAAAGGCCCAGTTAAACATTTAACTTTTGAAAGTTCATTTTACAAATTTAAATTTTCAACTCTTCCTTTGAAATAAGCTAACTTAAAATTAAATTTTCGTTAATTTTTTATTGAATTTTCTTAACTTGTACTTTTTTTCTATTTTCAAGTCAAAATTTATCAGCGTGTCTATTCGATTTGTGATATAACATACAAGTAATGAAGACAGTGGTGAGGCGCGTCTGCCTTAGAATTATCTCCCGAAAAAAGTACTCAATAAAAGGTCATTATTGTCACAAGTCTAGGCATTGGCATCATCACATTAAAAACACATCAAATTGGATTCATGTCTTCGAAATCATCATTATTCTCGTCCACATCCTTATCATCGGTCCTTCGATTCTTCTTAATTTGAGGATTTGTCGTTGTTGGGCGAATCCGTTGTTGCGAAGCGGCAGATGTCGAGGGTTTTCCGTCGAGAGCCTGGTTCTGCTCATCCACCACCATCATCTCCTCCCCGCTGCCTCCACTGCTGTTGCCGCCAACACCAGCCGCCGCCACCGACATCACAATTCCCTCCTGCTCAGAGTCCTCCGAGCTCGCTCCACCGTTTTGACCTTCCATAGATGAAGGCTGAGCGGCAAATAGTCTTGGCAGAGATTGTTGAGGATGATGGTAGGAGCCAGAAACTTGTGGCTGATAGCCCGAAGAGGATGGTTGCGCCCCCAGATTAAGCACATGCGATGATTGCTGGAATTGCTGATGGAATATGTCATTTCCATTTTTCAGATATCTGGGCGCTTGATCGATGGACTGATGGTGGTGTTGCGAGTGGTTCTGTGAGATTTGACCAAGACTTTGACTGCGAAAACCTCCGGCAGCGCCGTTGAACGGGTGTTGATGATTAAGAAGCACATCGTTGGCGTCCATCATCGCATCGCCGCCATCGTGGAATGCGGCACCCACGGCGCCGAGGACGAGCGAGCTGGCGGACGCCACATTCGGCATATTTAAACCAATCATCGACGAAGCGCCGCCGGCTACGCCGTTACTTGTACCGGGTGCATTGGCTCTTCCATTCCTACCGTGCGACGACCCTGGGACGCATTGGTGAGGTGGCATTATCATTGGTTGATGATATGGGGTTCTAAATAAAAAAATCTCAAAAATGTACCAAAAAAGTTAGTGGAACACGAAGAAAAGTTTATGCCAATTTTTCAATGTAATAATTTCTTTAATCCTCAAAACGTGATATATTTGTATATGAATTAATATTATATACATATGTATATATTTATATTATATACTAGTGCTTAGTGTGCCACTTCGTGGCACACCAAGGCCTAATTTGATTGTTTTTGATTTGATTGATTAGAAATACATAGAACAAAATAGAAATTACAATAAAATTAAATGTTATAATAATTTGAATCAATTGGTGTTGAAATTAGTGGATGATGTTGTTTTAAACCGCCTAAATATTTTGGATCTGGATATCAAATTTTTTGACCCCCCTAAAATGATTCTGCAGTTATCAAGATTGTTTCTGACCATCCCCTCTCAGAAGAAATAACACACGCGACACAAAAATAACACCCCAAAATTGGAAAATGACGGCGAAATGTAAACGAAAAAGAAAACAAAAATGAGCACAGAAACTGGAAAAATTTCGTCTTTTTATTGATTTGAATTGACGCCAGAATAAAAATAAATAAACGAAAATCTGTTGTTAGTATATGGGATTTCTGGTTTATTTTACAATAAAAACCTTCCAGTATTTCCCACAAAAATAATTCTTACGGTAGTTTTATGTTCATATCTCCCGCTGATCCAATCATAATGTGGGGCGGAGGTGGAGGCCCGCCATTTCCACCAAATGACGGCTGAAACACTGGCGAGCTCATTCCCGTATTCAAGAAATCCCAAATTAGAATTGTGTCATCGTGGGAGCTGCTCACAATTTGGAACTCGTCAAATTGAAGTCGAAAAACGCGACCCGTATGTTCCTAAAAATTACAAATTATTATAAAGGAATAAACTTTACGGTTCTACTAAATGAAGTCTACAGTTTTTACATTTTCCTTGTATTAATCGTGATATAGACTCACCGAAAGTGTTTTAATGCAAATACTGTTCGGTGGCGTACGCGGATCAAGAGCTGCCTGCAGGTCCCACACTTTAATCTTCCTACAAAATGAATCATTTTTTAAATAAATATATACAAATTTAACAAGAATTAGATGTTACCCATCGTAGGCTCCTGAAACTATTCTCTTTGAATCGAATCGTATGCATCGAACCAGCTCCTCGTGACCCTCTAACACTCTTAGACAATTTCCACATTCAATATCCCAAAGTCTAAAATAAAACCATAAAATAAAAAGCGGCATAAAATTTGAAAAATTTACCGAATCGAATAATCACTAGAACCGGAAACAATTAGGCGCTCCCTATATTGCAAGCAAGCAATTCCCCTCCGATGACCATTCAAGGTGCGCACAAATTCACACGTGTCAGCGCTCCATACCTAAAATGTTTTTGAATACAAATTTATCATCGAAGAATTTTCAAACATTAACCGTTAAAACATCTACAGTACCTACAAAAAATCTTCAGAACTTACTTTAATAGTTCTATCACCGCTCGCGGAGACAATATAGGTTTGGTCAAAGTCCACAACATTTACAGCCGCTCGATGACCGACGAGAACACGCCTCATATTGATTTCTTGTGGCGATACCATGTCCCACACAGCAATTGAACGATCTTTTGAACTAAACCAAAAAATATATAATACCAATCTTTCCAAAACTTTTCTATTTATTTAAACCTTTTAACATAACATTTCGAAAACAAATCACCATACCAAGTCACCAGCATCCCATTCTGGAATCTCAAATGCAGAACCGCCTCGCAGTGGTGAATCAGCGTGTTCAATTGTGCGCCCGTCTTCACGTCCCAAATTCGAACAGTCGCATCGCTGGAGCCGCTAGCAATAATTTGGTCGTCGTACTGCAGACACAACACCGATCCCGTATGTCCGGTCAGCGTCTGTGAGCATGACAGATCCGACCGACGCCAAATTTTTATTGTATTATCTCTCAATCCGGAAATCACCTTTTCGTCATCATATTGAAGACAGTAAACTCCTAAATAGCACAGACTTACAATACAAATTTACAATTACATAATTACAATACAGACAAAAAAATGCAAAAATAATTAAAATCAAATACTCGTAGCTACAGAAAAAAAACTTTTTGGCGCTTTTCGAACAAAAGAAGTGGTGTATGTGGCGTATCCGTGCAGAAAATTTTTCGATTTTTTTGAGTAAATCGGAAACAAAAATTGAAAATTTTGCCTCCCCCATTCGCAAAATTTAATGTAAAATTTTTAGTTGCCTCCCCCCATTCCGAAATCCCATATGTGAAAAAATTGACATTTTTTCATCAATTTTAACACTAAGTTTCTGCGTTTCGAAAAAGGTATTTTTACAAGAAAAACTAATCAAAAATTCTAGAATAAATTTTCAATACTTTCTGCTACAAAGAAAACGTGCATCCTTGCCACAACAACTCAAAACCGGTTTCCAATCACAATTAACACAAAAATACATGGATTGAACGCCAAAAAATACCTTTGCTGTTGTCGGATTCACAATTGATTCTCTGCAAGCGATGATTTCCCTGACGCCAATTATTCTCAATCATCACAATGTCGCGTACAATTTGTGGATAAAGTTCGCGGTAGAAAAGGTGCTGAAATTCGTGAGGGTCTGGATGTGTCCTCTGTAAATTTTCTGCTTCAGATTTGCTGGCATTCCTCGCCATCGCAATCAAAAAAGTCGCTTGCTCCTTGGAGATGAACAGATATTTTTTCCTAAATAAATGTTAAATTAAATGTGCAAATAAATGCAATTCGACTCTTCACTAGTATGCAAAATATTATTTTGGTTTCAATCTTCTTTAGACGCCAAATTGGAATGTTTATTTTGATGTAGAAATGCCCCTTTGTTCATGGCGGTGGGTTAGAGTGTAACTATCATATGTACCATTATTTTGTAATTTTCTAAAAAAAATAACTTTTTGATGTAAAAATTTTTAAAAGCTTTCCGAAAAATAATGACCCTTATGTTTGTGAACATAAAGGTGAGTATTTATAAATTTGAATGTAAAAATATCATCTTGGGCTAGTCATGGTATTTGGCGTTTAGTGAGCGATTCATATAAAAAATTGCGATAGTTTGTATATAAAAATTGCATAAAATGTATCATAAAAATGTGACTTAATCTCAAATTTTTCAAAAAAATAAAATAAAAAATAAATCTTAATTGTTTATTAAAAAATAACTCACCACCCTCTCTTCTCACTTAAACCGCGCCACATCGAGTCGGTGCGAACTTTGCGCTCGATCAACTTTCGCCAAAGCATGCCGTGGGCGATGGAACGCCTCCACGCTTTGCTCACGCATGCGCTAGCGCAGAGCGATTTTGCATCCAGTAAAGATAACACTTGCTCTGCGAGTCCGTCTAAAATAAAAAAAAATTTGAAAGATTTTATAAATGCAAGTCTTAAATTCGACAAGCGCATTTGGCTCACACGTACAAAATGCAAAAATTTCAATCTTTTCGTAGGCCAAAATAAAAAAACTTCCATGTAAAGGGGGAAAATTTGACTTCTCACAATGTGAAGGCCAGTCAATAACATTTCAAATATAATTCAAATTATGCCTCCATTTAAAGCTTCTCTAAAACCGCTAAAAACTCCATAAAATTTACTTGGCAATAAAGTAATGAAATTGCGTTGAAGCATCGGCTTTAGGTATTGATCTATTTGACTGTGCTGGTGATGGCACATTTTTTGCAAAATAGTTTTAGTGAAGTCCGTTTGGTCTTGCTCAGTCCACGACAAAAATTTCTAAATATTTTTATGTATAAGATTTAAGAAAAGTTTTAAAAAGTACCTCCAATATTAAATTTTTTTCGGAAATATAACGTTCACTCAACGCTTTTTCCTTTTCGGCCAATGTTAAATATGCCATCATATCGGTCGTCGAAGGTCCCTATAAATCGAAAATCGTTCAAACTGCTAATTATAAAAATTGCTTTGAAAATACTTTTTTAAATCAAATAATAACCTCGGCACTTGCATTTGTAAACTTGATGCCATTGTTGGCGGCCAAATTCATGATCAATCGTCTCCCAAATGTAAAAAACAGTCGATACACAAAATACAATAATTATTGGCAGGAACTCGAATCAGAATATGCTCTGATAAATCAAAATAACATTCTAAATTCATGACATAATAATGAAATGTCAATATATACAGATAGGAAATCAAAAAATGGGAAAAGCCTTTTTTCATAAATATTTGGGATTCAGGATTTTTTTATTTCTAGGGTTCAGTGGATTTGCAATTCTTTGCTCTAATTCTCTAACGAATTATCACCTTTAATTTACATTATTGACTGAGCGTTGGTAATACACGCGTTAATTGTAGGGCAAATCGTTGGAAGAAAAAACATTTTTAGTTCTTTTCCTTTTCAGCCGACAAAATTAAAGTAAAATTTATCAAAAAATTTTTGAAGTATAAAAAATAAAATAGAAAATATATAGTAAGTTCTCTATTTATAAACCGACACATTGCTTAATTTGCATTTTAGGCACTTTTTATTTATTTTACTTTGATAAGGCAGCATTTTTGATAAGATAATATTGCGCGAGAGAATATTAGATTTTCTGTGTATAACAAACAACGACATTAAACTCTTGTCAGTCGCTTTGTCCTTCTTAAAATTGTCAGGCCTTCTTTCTTAATTGGGGAAAGGGCAAGAAGCAACACTATCTGCTGCTAAGGATAATAATCAGTGATTGAAAAAAGTTCATGGCATGAACTCGGTTCAAGAAAAAAAAGTTCTTGGCGAAGAGAACGTTTTTCAGTTACGAAAAAATAGTTCTTGGTGATCGGAACTTTTTTCATGTTTCCAAAAAAAGTTCTCGGAGTCGCGGAGTCGCGAGAACTTTTTTCATTTATCTAAAAAAGATATTTTTTCATGAAAAAAATAGGACCCGCGCCTGGTCAGAACAATAGGTGCATTTTCAAATCAAATTTTGAAGCGGAGTGGGCGTGGCTTATGCGCGTATAAAAGGATACGTTTTTTGTTCTTTTCCTCACTTTTACCTATTGTTCTGACCAGGCGCGGGTTCAATTTTTTTTCATGAAAAGATATCTTTTTTTGGAGAAATGGAAAAAGTTCTTGGTGATCGAGAACTTTTTTTCAAAACATGAAAAAAGTTCATGTTGTCGAGAACTGGAAAAAAAGAAATGAAAAAAGGGTGACCCGACATTTGCGGACGGACATTTGTGGACCCGACATTTGCTGACGACATTTGTCTAAATTGTCTAAATTCTTGACAGATATTTCTTAATTGCGCTTGTTATGACCTTTTCGGATTTAATTATTTATTGTCGGAAATTAAATTAAATTAGTTATTTTAAGATTCCTGGTTAGTAAATACTTTCTTAGGACTTCTTTATGTTTATTACTTTTGTTAAGTTATAATTGGTTAATGTTATATCCGCTTATATTATTTATTAAATTGCGTAAATAAATAAATAAAATAAATAAATAAATAATAGCAAATTTTTTTATTTTAAAATTTTCAAAATTTTTTTAAATTTAAATTTTCAAAATTTAAAAAATTTTTTCCACTTTGTTCATTGATTGCTTAATTTTTTAAAATTGCAAAAAAATCTCGAACATTTCAGTAAGTGATTATGTAATTCTAAAATTATGTCTGAAACAATGAATCAACATAATACATGTAACTTTTATTTTCGCAAAAAATGTAAAAGACGAATCCACACATAAGTACAATTAAAAATGTTCATTAAAGTTTATTCATCTATGTAATCTATTTTATTTCCCATTAGGCGGTATTGAAACGCGCGTAAACTTATTGAAATGTTTTCGAGATTTTTTTGCAGGGTTCTTTCGGGTTATCGGACCACAAAAAAATTTTTTTTCATGATTTTTTTTGGTTTTCCGGCACGGAGAATTCGAATTTAATAACGTTTTTTAGCGACCCCCCAACACGTGNAATTTTTTAAGCACTGCTTATGCTAAGCATTATGCTTAAATTTGAATTTTTAAGCAAAAATGTCTTAAATTTTGATGCCTCGAAATTCAAATCTGAATTTAAAGGTCGTTTTTCTACAGAAAGACCAAATCGTCAAAAAAAAAAAAGACCAAACCAAAAGACCAAATCGTGGAATTTTTGGCACAAGATTTTTGATAAATTCGAAATTTGAATTTAAGCCAAAAATGAAATT
>SAUE01000689.1:6286-17176 GCA_009724625.1 Deladenus siricidicola
ACACACACACACACACACACACACACACAAACACACACACACACACACATACACACAATTTGTCAACAAAAATAAAAAAAATAAAATTTTTGCGTTTTGTTTCGCGCAATTTTCGCTTTTTTCGGCAAAATTAAAAGGTGAAAAAAGGTGAAAAAGTGGGGGGGGGGGAAGAGAGAGAGAGAGAAGAAACAAGTTTTTGCGCGCACAATTAAACAAATTAATTGCATCGTTTAGCGGGTAATGGGTAATATTTGAAACTCTTTTGAAATGAATGTAATAATTTCTAATTTTTTTACTTTTTTTGCCACTTTTTTTGGGTTTTTAATTGGGACGTTTGCTTTCGAGCGCTTTATCGTCTGATATGTATGTAATACGGTAGCGGTAATACTACTGTAACATGAATACAGTAATAAAATGACAGCTCTAGTGGTGATACGGTAGCGGTAATACTACTGTAGCAAGAATAAGATAACCACTGTAACTGGTAACACAGTACATACCTAACGACACTATATCAACGGTATTCAATAATAACATTACAACAATGATAGTGGTGATACGGTAAAGCCCTCTCTACACCGTAGCAATGCGACAGTCATGTTATTTTGTACAGCAGCACTAAGCGAATAGTTCCTACTGCTACGGTAATAAAAAATCAATAATAATAGTAATAAGAGGTAATACGGTAAGCGTTTGTATACGAAATACACCACAGTTAGTACCGTCAATGGCCACACAGTGAGATGTGATGTACATATGAATTACGTATAAGTACGATACAAAAATAAGCAGCAGCGGTACAGTACAACGGTACAGTACACCAACGCCAACGTTCAATATGTACAGTAATTGCAATGCGCAAACATACAGTGATACACAGAGACAGTCAGACAAAATAACCGCAAAAAATATTTCCCACAAAATTTTTTTGATTTTGGAGAAATAAAAAAAGAAAAAAAAATTCAACAAAAACACATCAAAAAATGAAAAAATGAAAAATTGAAAAGAAAATGAATAAAGTTTTTGGACTTAAAAACGAAAATCACATTAAAAATACGGCAAAAAAATATGTGAAAAAACGGACTTTCACCGATAGTAAAAATGAGTAGAGTACTGTAAAAATTGCTGTATCAGAGAGAAAAAAAAACGAATGTGATACAGTAAGAATGAGTACGATAGCAATGGTACAGTAAAAATGACTACGGTACAGTACGACAACAATGGTACATTAAAAGTGACTGTGCGACAGTAAAACTGACTATATAGTACGATATCAGTGATATCGCAAAAATGATTATGGTATTGTACGATATCAAAGGTACAGTAAAAATGATTATAGTAACAATGTAGTAAAAATGTCTGTGATACAGTACGATAACAATCATGTATGTAGTATAGCAACGCTATAATACAGTAACTGCAGGAAAATAAGTGTGAAAAAAGACTCACGTTCCTCCCCCGCCGCCGCCGCCGCCGCCAGCTGGTGGGGGTCGTTGAGCGGCTCGCCGTGCTCGTCGTCCACGGAGATTGTCGGCGTATTGTACGCCATTGCCTGACATAATATGACATGACATGACACATGACACATGAGACATGGAATTGTAATGGTGGTTGGATAGTAATGTAAGTGTATGTATTAGACAAGTATTGTAAGAATACTGTACAAGTACCGTAAGTAAACTAGACAAGTACTATAGTACTATGTATATAAGTACAAGTACTGTAAGTAAAGGGCTGGGCGTAAATACAAAAAATTATTTTCATAATTTCGTAATTGACAATCAAAAAAATTTTACAAAAAATCCAACTTTTAATATACTTCTGCGAAAATGCATGCAGAAAGACTTTTTCGAAGAGAAATGGCCTCTCTGGGAGGAAACATTTGAGAAATTTTCACGGAATTCTGGAATTTTTTTTGAGAAATTTGGAAGATTTTATAATAAAATTTTTTCCGAAAAGTCGAAAAGACCGTTCACAAAAAACCACCGTAATTACCTAATTACCCAACACTTTTTCGTTATTCGCAATTACCGGGTCAAAAACATCGTAATCCATAATTCGTACTTACGCCCAACCATGGTAGTGAATGAGAGAGACTGTATGCTCTATGTATCTATCACTTATCGCATGGCAAAAGGAATGCTTGGCGAGCTGGAATCGAACCAGCAGCGTCTGTCATCCAGTGCTTCTTGACTTGACTCCAAAAATACATAGCTGACTGACTCAGCTCCGCTCAGCTTCGAGCTGGAGCACATATGTGACTACTGATCTCCAGAGCACTACATATTCCCATTTCCCATCTGCGAATGCTTGCCAACCAACCTGGCCGTGACGATTATTGTCGTGTTGCGCGGCGGTGAGCGGCGTCGCGTCGTCGAAGCTCGAGCGCTCGAAGCCGAGCGGCGCGTCCTCGACGTGCGCCGCGTAGACGGCGTTCGGGTCGGCGTGGAAAGCGTCGCCGTTACCGTCCACATAGTTCGCGTTACCGTAGTCGTCGTACGGCGGTTGCGCCCCGTATTGCTCTTCGTTGTTGTGGGACATGACGAAATAAATGAAGCCGATAAAAATATTAATTTTCGTACTAATATAAAAATATTTTTAATTCATCGAAGCTGTTGTGTAAAACACTCATCCAACATATTCCGAAGGGATTAATGAACAAATTTTTATTAAATTTTTTTATTTATGTAAGAGAGGAAAGGGCTGGACTCGGCCAGATCATTCGTCCTGGCACGCGATTTTATAATCACTTCAAGAGTATGTGAGGCAAGAGTATAAAGGGTAAGAGATTAATTGCTCAAAAAATCCTCCAGATCTCTCTCTCTCTCTCCCTCCTTCTCACTTTCTTTCTCTCCTTCTCANTTCAGTGCATCGAGAGCTATCGTTTGACACCCTAACGGAGCCATTTGGTGCTATTCCCAAATTCGCCTATTTAGCCCACTGATGAAATTACAAAATTCAAAAACAAAATGAAAGAATTGAAAAACGCATCTTCACCACATTTCAGATTTTTAGCTGCGCTATAGCGCGGGATTTTTTTTGCACCACCCTGTAATTAAGGGTGGGGAGCAATAAGATTATTCGTCGTGGCACAAAAAATTGTAATATGTTAGAGAGTAGTTGAAGGGAAGAGTGTGGCATACAGTATTAGCTAATGTCTCAGCCAGCATCGGTGCTGGTGGGTAAGGTTTGCGAGCCAGGGCATTGATCCTAGCCCACTCAGGAGGGGGGGGGGTAGGGGTGAAGCCAAACTCGCTTTGAGCATCTCGATCCAATTCCGAGATTGCCCTCTCACCCAAAAAATTCAAAAGGGCATCCGTCCTGGCATAAAGATTTTATAAGTAAAATATTTATGATTAGGTGGCAAGAGGAGGGGCGAGTGTCGGCGTGCTAGACTAAACCATCGCTTCTAGCCCATTTAAAGGATGTGCTAAACTCAATAGGCCCAGCCAGATTGGACGGACGAGGGTGGTTTGTCAAGCTCAGCAAGAGGATCGACCAAGGTCCTAGATTGGCCTCCCACCCATCCGCCAAAAAATGAACGATCGGCGGTCTAGACCGGCCTCGTACTTACGAAGAATAATGGATTGGATTGATTTTTTCTTCTATCCGAAAAGTTTTCAACCCAAAACGCTATTATGTATCAAGTTCGGATTAGTATTTGAAATTTTTTGAGGATTACTTGTTGTTAGAGCAATTTATTCCACCAGCTGGGCTGAAGAGAAAAATTGGCTTAAAAAATTCGCTTTAATTACACACGTCAAATGAAAAGCGATCCGACAAAAAAACAAAATAAAAAAATACGAAAAGCGCACAAAAAAGCTTTCGCATTTCGAATTAAGTGGAAAGTCTTTGTTTTTTCGCCTTTGCCGAGGCACATTTCTTTTGATTATTCTTTCACGTTTTCTTCGGTTTCTCCTCATTTCCTGTTGTCCATCTCTTGCTTTCGCTATTCTCTTCCCCCTTCACCCGACAACACAACCCCAACAACAACAAAAACGCCAAAACGAGACGACATCAAACCACGCCAAAAAGNTGTCTATCTCTGTGTCTCTCTGTCCCTTTCTGCCCCTCTATGTTTCTCTCTCTCCCTCTCGCTCTCCGTTTGCCTTTCTCTGTCTCTCTCTGCCTCCGTGCGTCTCTCTTTCTTCCTGTTTTCTCGATATTTTAATATTTTAATTTTCCACTAGAAAACTAAAATAATTTCCTCATTCCCACACCAACCGTTCTCGTTCGCTAAGCGACAAAAGTAAAAATAGAAATAATAGAATAAAAATATGGGCTTATTTTTCGCATTTTCTTCGAACTAAAAAAAAACTATATAGAGGTAAAAGCTGTACAAACTGAATTAATAAATAATATTTAGTGGAACATAATACATACATTTGAGTGAATATATATGCTTTTTTATCGATTTTTTGTGTGGTTTGGTGGTATTTTCTCGCATTAAAATGCGAGAAAAAAGAAAAGATTTCACCACCGATTTTTATGTATTCTTTTATTTTTTGCTGCTTTTAACAGAAAAAAAATTATTCGAAATGAAAGAAAATGCTTTTCGAAAATTTTACGCTCACTCAAAGCGGACGAAATTGACGTAAAAATTGAAGAAAATTTTTTATTTTAAATAAAAAAATTCCATGCAATGGGGGGGGGAGATAAAGAGCATCGGTCGTGACACAAAAGTTGCTCTCGGTCGGACGAGCTAGCCGGCCGAGAGTAGGTGGAAAGAAGGGGGAGGAAACAATGATTACCTGGGCGCAGCCAATTAAAGTTGGGGGGGGGGCGGAGGGTGGGATGGTTTGCCGGGCTCGGGCAACGAGCTTTGAGAGAGAGAGAGAGAGAGAGAGAGAGAGAGAGAGAGAGAGAGAGAGAGAGAGGGGGCATGCGTCCCACCCAAATTGAACGATGACCATCGTGGGGTCNGAAAGGGGGAGGGAAGAGGGAGAGAAGGTAGAAGGGGACAGTGAAGAGGTGCTATCGGTCCCACCCAATTGAACTATTACCCACTGGGGGTTTAAGCCTAGCATTTGCCAGATGTGGTTAATTTTGTATGCAAAAATTTTCAGGTTTTCATAAATTTTATTTTTTTTTGGGGGGGGGGGCTACTGGAAGAGCGAACAATTGGGCTCGAGCATCCGTCCTAACACAAAAATTTTACAATATGTTAATGAATAGGTGGGGGGGGGGGTGTCGGCATCATCGCTCATTGACCATTTAATTTTTAAGGGTTTTAAGCCCATCCAGCCAGCCATAGAGCATCGGTCCTGGCCCACCCGAGTCAGGACTAAGGAATAGGCCCAGCTAGCCAGCTCTGCGCCTCCCACTCACCAAAAAATGAACGATCACCGCCAAGACTGGCTGTTAAGTCTAGCACTTATGGACTGGATTGATATTTTATTTGCTTTATCTCTTTATTAATTCTTATTTTTTTAATTTTCAGGATTAATTGTTAGCAAATATTTAACCAGCTGGTTGAAGAAAGCGGAAATTGGCTTAAAAAATTGGCTTTCGAATTTTCTCAACGTAGAAGAATTGAACATTTTTTGCCGTAAAAAACCGTAACTCCGCCGCCCCCTGCAAATTTTATCAAAATTTTTTCGCAAATTTATTAAATTTTTTCAAAAATTTTTAAATTTTTTAAGTTTTTTCAAAAATTTTTAAATTGTTTATAAAATTTTTTATTATATTTTTTCAAAAATTTTTAAATTTTTTAAATTTTTAAAAAATTTGTAAATTTTTTAAATTTTTTCAAAAATTTTTAAATTTTTTAAATTTTTAAAAAATTTTTAAATTTTTTAAATTTTTTCAAAAATTTTTAAATTGTTTATAAAATTTTTTATTAAATTTTTATAATTTTTTTAAATTTTATAAAAAAATGTTTGAAATCTTTTTTGAAGATTTATTCAATTATTTACAAACAAAATATAATTTTGCAAAAAATACATACACAAATACGTGTATGTATGTATATCACAAATAAATACACAAAATATATGACACAAAATATATGCACACACAATTCTTTTTCAAACTTCTTTAAAGCGCGTCGCTGAGCGCCTTCGGCGGCAGCAGAAAGTCGCGCATCTCCTTTCGTAGCGCGAGCGCCTCCCTCTCGGCGCTGGCGCTAGAGACGAAGAGGCGCGCCTCGTCGGCGTCGGACGACGCGCTGCTGTCGTCGTTTACCGTATGCGTGTGCACGACGGCGCCCACTACTGTAGGCGTATGGACTAGCGCGGCGGGCGGCGGACCGGCGCTACCGTAGCCGCTGTGCAGGTCGTCCAGTTTGTCGGCGATTTGCGCGCTAAGCGACGGTCGCGCCGCGGCGACGCCGACCGCGAATGCTGTGAATACGATGACTACTGTGGACATGGAGTGCCAATTCATTTTTCTTCTTCGAATACCGTATTCGATGTAAATGATTGCTGTGAGCAAATGGTTACTGTAGGCAAATGATTACTGTAGATGAGTTGTTACTGTAGACAAATAGTTACTGTAGGCGATTGGCTACCGTGTTGGAATAGGCACTGTATGCAAATGGTCACCGTAGGCAAATGGTTACTGTTGACGAATGGTCACCGTATTCGAATAGACACTGTAGACGAAAATGGGTACTGTAAGTGAGTGATTACTGTACGTACGAGTTTAGTTTTTAACGATTGAATAAATAATAGCGCGGCGAAGAAGAAAGCAAAAAAGGTGAAAAAACTTGTCAAAGTTCAAACGAAATGAATTTATTATTTTTTTTGTCGAAAAAAGTGTGTGTGTGTGTGTGTGTGTGTGTATGTGTGACGACAGTCTTTGACCAAAACTACGAATACGAATTCAAGTTCAAACAAAAAGAAGAAGAATGTCTCGAGGTTAATTATTTTTAGAAATAAAAATTAATAAATTTCTTTTATAGTCGCTGGTTGCGGTGTGTCCGCTGGCTGTGTTTCTCTCTATACATATACGCGTGTGTGTGTTCACGTGTGTTTATATGTATTTGTGTTTGTGTATATGTGAATATGTGTATATATGTGTTTGCATGTGGACATGAGTATGTGTATGTATGTGGGTATTTGTGTGTGTGTTGTGTGTATGTCATGTACAGTACTTTTTTGCTCAAAAACTTTATTTCAACAACAAATTAAGACAGCANGTGTGTGTGTGTGTGTGTGTGTGTGTGTGTGTGTGTGTGTGTGTGTGTGTGTGTGTGTGTGTGTGTGTGTGTGCTGATTGTGCTGACTCGTGAGCACAGGCTGTTTACGTGTTTTTTCAGCAATTTTTTTGCATTTCAAAATGAAAAATGAAAAAAAGCTTCTTGTAGCAGACAAAAAATAAATAAATAATATGTGTTTTTTGATTTTTAATGTATTTTTTGTATTTGCGCATGTCTTCTTACTTACGTCTAACCGTCTGTCAACATTTTCCGTGCTTCGTCTTGTCTGTCTGTCTGTCTCCCTCTCTGTCTCCCTGTCTGTCTCCCTGTCTGTCTGTCTGTCTCCCTGTCCGTGTGTCCGTGTCTGTGTCTGTCTGTCTGTCTGAATCATTATGTCCCTTTATCTAATTTTTGCTTTGTCTCTGTTTGTCTGCACGCCTGTCTGTATACTCTTTCTCTCTAGCTGTCTATCGGATTTTCTCTTTTTCTATGCCTGTCTTTCTACTTGTTTTTTGTGTTATGTGTGTGTATGTGTGTGTATGTGTGTGTGTGTGTTTGTCTGACAAACTTTCAAAAATTTCAACTTCAACAGCAACAAAACACCACAAAACGGGTCAAACTTTTGATATTTTTTTTGATTTTTAAAAACACAAAAAATTTCAATCAGCGGTAAATGCAATTACGTGCATTTCTCACATTTTATATGCAATATGTATTTGCGCAATTATCACAAAAAAAACATCAAAAATCAACTGAGATTTTCCGGGCTTCGTAGGCAGTGGGAGAAGGGGGGGGGGAGGGTGGTGGAGTCGAACCTGCGTCTGGTAAAAAGACACTTAGCTCTAAGTACGGCTCGCGGGCCCGGCCCGTTTTGAATTTTTTTTTTGTTTTTGAATTTTTTTTTTTGAATTTGAATTTGAATTTTTGAATTTGAAAGCCCGGATTGAAAAACTTTTTTTTAAATTTGGCTTTTTTAAGGATTAATGACATGATTAAATAAATTTTACTTTTTAACCGAATGGCAATTTTTATTTTATTTTTCAATACATGTATTATATTATTTGGTTTTTTAACTTTGAATGCACAATGAAATAATATTGTATAATAAATTATTTAAATTGGTAAAAAGTTTGAAAATTGTGAAAAATATAATCAAGAATCTTTTTTGGCATAAAATTTCAAAAATTACACATGTCAAATTTGAATTTTTAACGATTTTAAATTAAAATTTTTAAAATACGACGAAAATTTTTAATTAAGCACACTTAAAATAATGTAAAATTTGAATATGTTTTCGTGAAAAAGCAATAACATTAATAAACGGAATTCTGAGGAATTCCACCACCACCCATTCGCCACCCGGCTGATTAAGCAAGAATTTTAAATAAAATCGAAAAAAATGAAACTCTCCTCCCAACAAACTTGCACCGGCCCCCTTTTGAGGGGGGACCGGGCCAGACACGCCAAAACAAATTTTAATAAAATATTTTTATAAAATATTTTAATAAAATGTTTTGGAAACCAATCCTAATTTTTGTAATTTTGTGTGTAAATGAATAATATATGTAGGTATATACATACATATATATGTATATGTATGCGTGCATCAATTTGCATATAGTGTCACAAAATGCTTTATTTGTTCTCTATATAATAACAAAATCAACAATAATCTTTGCCAATTTATATGTACATATGTATGTATGTATGTGAATAATACAGTGGTCACAACAAAACACTTTTGTTATTCGTTCATGTATACATATGTATGATAATACAGTATTAAATTTTTTTTGCGTTGTCAGAACAACAATGTCTGTCGTGTGTATAATACATGTGTGTGTGTGTTTGTGTGTCTCTGTGTGTGTAAGTATTGCATGTGTGCATACATATGTGTGTGAATCACGTATTGGTGTGCGTGTGTGTGTGTGTGTGTGTGTGTGTGTGTGTAAGATAACGGAAAATAATACCCGCAAAGGAAATGGGAAAAAAGATCAGCGAGGCCCTACCGCATATCGGAGTCACTAACCATAATAATAAGTACCGTAGTCGTCGTCGGCGTGGCCAATACATAAAAGACTCAAAGCGCGCATACGATTGGCCAAAAAGCCTTTTTTTTTAATTTTAAATAAATTCTTACAAGTTACAGTTCGACATACCGTAATCACTCCCATCGCATACGTCATACAATAACTATACCTATACATATACATAGAGACAAAAAAATTAAAGAAAGAAAATGAGTAATTTATGTACATATACATACATACACACATATGTGTGAAGCTATCGATACAGTACTCGCTAGCGATACAGTACCTTTTTAATCCGCAAAATGAATGAATATCCGCTTCATCCGGGAGATCTTTTCCTTTCAAAAAATGCCAATAATATTGAAGAAAAAAAAATTATTTCTCTTCTCAATGCTTCTTGCTGGCCGTATGCTTGGGTGATGAGGCGGTGGACGTCGCGCTCGACGACTCGGCGGCGCCGCCGCCGCCGATGGCCACCGCCGCCGCGGCGTGCGGCGCGGACGACTGACTGCCGACGCGGAAGAGTCGGTGCATTAGTCGTGAGGGCGAAATTTTTCGGGACGGGCTCGGCGATCTGAAACGATGGAAAATAGTCAGTCATTCGCTCACGTATACATATTTAATATTTTAAGTTTTTCACGCAGAAATATTTTTTCTTTTGCGATACACATATGTAGATCCATTTTTTCAATTTTTTAAGAAATTTTCTCATATTATCTGCTTCGTCCTCATCCCTTACGTTCACTATTTGTGTTTTTCACCCCTTCCATTGCCTCTATTTAGAAGATTTTAGCGCAAAGAGTTAGCGGATTTGCGTCCGAAAATGCATCCTCTGCATGCGGCTTGGCAGGCATTTTTTTGCTTGCGTTTTTGGAGAAAAAGTGCGAATGCAAGCTACAGCACTAATATACATATAGGCCCATATGTGCATGAATATGTGAATGTTTTCGTTATTCAAATGTTACCTATTCGCATTCGTCTGATTGTCCGTCGGCAAAATGCTGTCCATCGCCGCCGCCGCCGCCGCCGTCGTCGGCGGCGGCGGCTGCTCGAACGCGCCGCTTTTCTCAGCGTCCGCGCTCTTCTCGCCTGGCGTAGTTTGAGCGCCGCTGTTACCGCCGCCGCCACCGCCGCCGCCGCCGCTCAGAACCAGTGTCGCTTTCGATGACACCGGCTTTCGACTGACCGTGGACGAAGCTGCTCCTGCTCCTGCTGTTGCTGCTGCCGCCGGCACGTCGGCCACAGCTGCCGTCACCGTGATTGTTGTGCCGCCGCCGGCGCTGCTGCTCGCAGCTGTGGTCGATTGTCGACGTGGTGGCGCTTGACGCGATTGTGGATTCTGATGCGACTGCTGCTGTTGCTGCTGCTGTTGTTGTAACTGATTCAGACCAACCGGCGCGGACGAGGCTGACGACGACGAAGACTGGCGCGCTAGAGGACTCAACGGCATTGTCCGCTGCTGCTGCTGCTGATGTTGGATTCCGCTGGGAGTCAGCTGTTGCTGTTGGCTGCAGGCAGATGAGTTTGGCGCCGCAATGTTCGGCAACAAGTCAGCGGGCATTCCGCCAAGCCGTGCGCCGGTCGGTGGCGCGCCGCTTTGTAATAGCGTGCTGGGCCGAATGGGCGCGTCGGTCGCGTTTTCCACCGCGCTGTGGCGGCCGCTGGCCGGCGCCGCCTTCGCCAGCGCGGGACACTCGCACGCCTGCGGCGCAAAATAGG
>SAUE01000690.1:1634-15181 GCA_009724625.1 Deladenus siricidicola
ACGCGTTTGTTTTCATCGGTAAGAAGCTGAACTTTTTGGAGCTTGTAGGGCTTGAGACTTTTTTTGACACTAAAAATACGACGACGAAACAAGTTAGCATAAAGTCGAAACTTAACACACTAGTACATAAAAACTGGAGAATCCGGAAACAAAAGTTAATTTATACGGTCAATACTTTCGTGTTAGGATGAATTATATTTTGTCCGGGTTTTTTCTGGTCATCCCTGTAAATATTAATGTTGCAACAAATTGCGCAAAAATTGTGAAAAATTTAGTAAAAATTGCTAACTGCTTCAAATTTCCTGCTGCCAAAAATTCATCTCAATAAAACATAATAAAAAATGAACTTTTGGATTTTATTTTAGTTTCCGAGATACGGTAAATCATTCGCACGAAAATGGTAAAAATCACCAAAAAATTCTCCTGCCTGTTCACAAATTTCGTAACCATCGAAAAAATATTTTTGTAAAAGGACATTTTACAAAAATCATAATTGTACCTCTGAACAACGCATTTGTGTCGTGGAAAAATTATTGAATTTTTCTCACAATTTTATACAAACCTTAAAACTTTTATACAAACCTTAGACACACAAACACAACAACAATGCTGGTTTGCGAATGTTTGTGGTTTTTGTTAGTTTTTATTGGCGGTGAATAACAACGCGCGTTCACCGCGGCCGGGACCGTCGTCGCTGGATGTTGATGATGATGATGATGATGATGATGATGATGAGGATGATCGAGATGTGTGTGCTGTGGGCGAGGAACGGGGCTCTTTGCCCAGGGCGAGAAGTATATTTTACGGTTTTTTATTATTTTGTTTGAATCGCTTCCTTTGTTTTGTTGTAATATTCATTTTTTAAATATAACAAAAATGTTGCAAAATAGACCAACCCAATAATTAACCACGAAAACTCGCTATGATAATGCGTTGCCCTAATTTTGCTTGCGCTCCGAACTTTGCGCCCCGAATTTTGCGCCCCAGAACTTTGTGCCGCTTTCACAGATTAAATCTAATTGGGGTGATGTGCTTCATACGCCTCTGAGGATCGATATATGTATCAGGGGTGTGTCGAAAATAAATTTGAGATTTCGAAAATCGAAAGACCCTCGTTCAATCGTCAAATAAAAAAGAGTCAAAAGAAACTCGGAAATGATTCAAATGAATTCAAAGAGTTCATTGGGTTTGAATTGTGAATTATTTTTTGCAGTTTGAATCATTGAATCACTTTTTATTCATGAGTTATTTGAATAGTTGTCATTCTTTTCTAAAAAACGAATTTCTTATACAAAACTTTTTAACTGATTGAAAAAAGGAAATAAATGCGACTAAAACTGTGAAACATTAAGCCAAAATAAACTGGCGTGACGACAGCCGTGCGAATTTGAAATTTTGCTTATATTTCCTCAAAAAATCACATCATAATGAAGTTTTTTTTTACCGTAAAAAACAAAAAAAACGAAGAAATTTTCCAAAAATGGAAAGACCCTCGTCATTTCGAAAATCGAAAGGATAAAAACACCGAAAATCGAAAATTTCCACACCCCTGATATGTATGTACATATATATGTTATATGTATGTAATATTTGCAACTTTACAGTTTTTACAGTAGAAATTAGCGGATATAATTCACGCTCGATCCACGTGTGGGCGCTGTGGCGCACGTTTTGGTGGTGTTGATGGCGGCGGGAGGCAAACTCGTCGAAGACAAAATGTTGGCAAAATGTGTGCTTTTTCCGAGGAATAGCGAAAGCGGCCAGAGCAGACATCGTAGCGCGCGCTTACGGTAGTTGGTGACGAGAAGTATCGTAATCAGCGGATTCACCAACGGCAGCCACGCCAACGCAAACGTCGCGATAAGACCGGTGCCGATGATGGTGAGGTGGAAGAAGGTGCACAGCACGAAAATCACGACCGGCACGCCAGCGGTGAGCACGGGCATCATCAGCTAAAAGTTCACTTTAGTTCATATCGCAAGCTATGGAAGCTCATTGCTGCGATTGTCAGCAGCTGACCTTCTGTTATTATGTATTGTGCTTATTGTAACTATACATATTGTGATTATCTAACTAAGAACGCTATACATGTAGAATTGGAAAGGATAGTAGAGAGAACTCCAGATCAAACAGCTAGACAAAGCTTGGATGTTCCACCGATATTTGATTGCGGCTCGCGGGATTGAAATTCAAAGTCCTGAGTGCTAACAAGCAGCTCAAAGCCGATGCTGAGAGAGACTGGACTCGTCGAATATGTGCATAACTCGTAATTTATATGTAGAATATAAAAATAAATAAAACAATAATATGTAGAACTCCGAATCAACAATGTTTTGCGCAAATTCTGAAAAAGCGCTAGTAATTTTGGTTTTTGGTGTAACTTTTTTTGGCATATTTCAATGAAGTACTGAAATATTCGAAATAAACGTTATTTCACAAAAAATATACATGCATCGTGATACCATAAAAATATATATGTATAAAAAAGTTTCATTTTTGATTGTTAACAAAAAATATTTACGAACCAATGCTAAAAAATTCCATTAGAACACCAATCAGCTGAACACAATAAAAATAATTTTCTTTTCGAAAAATGAATTTTTGGCTCACTTGAGTGCCGAGCACGACGTTCATTTGTCGCTGAAGTCGCGCTGTGGAAGCGCTGAAATGATGGCGCGTTCTTCGCAGCGCTCCATAAATTTTTACCGTAAAATAGACCATCGTACTGTACATCACCACATCCATCACTGCAATGACAAGCACAAAAACGGCCAAATAATTCTAAAATACTCGCCAATAAATTCAAATAGAGTAAATAAAATAAAAATAAATTTGCTTTCAAAAACTTCCCTCCTCCTAACTCCGTAACAGTGATCTGAAAAAGTTCATGAACTGAACTTTTTTCACGAACCAAAAAAGTTCTTGTCAACATGAACTTTTTTCCGGTTCATCTTATAAATTCATGTAAACGCGAACTTTTTTCGTGTTTCGAAAAAAAGTTCGTGAAGACAGGAGAACTTTTTTCCTTTTTCCAAAAATGGCATTTTGTCATGAAAAAATGGTCAGAACAATAGGTAAAAGTGAGGAACAAATCAAAAAACGTTTCCTTTTATGCGCGCATTTAAAAAAACGATATAATCTACGGATTTCGTAAATTATATCGTTTTTTAGCGCTTTGGCTACTTTTTCAGAATTTTGTGAATAAAAACTGCAGTTTGTCATTTGTTCGCGTGTGAGGCTCACCAGTCTGATCCCAAAAAGTCCAACTGCATATTGGGAATAAACATCTTCGATAGCTTGCCAACTCGAAATATCGCTTTTTTGTACATATTTGCTGTTGCGCCGTGGAAGCACAAAGGAAAAATAACAAAAAATAGAAAAAATTTCTGTGGTTTAGTGTGGAGAGCATACCCCCTTGGCGATCATGCACGTGTCGACGCCGAGCTTACTGGCCGTCCATACCGGATGACTGAGCGCCTCCGCGCACTCAATCGCGCCGTCGTTCATCGTGTTCGCGAGTACGTCGAGCGCGCAAAGCGTGAGCGCGCCGCCCACCGGAATCAGCGTCGCGGTCAGCAATTGGCGATGTGTCAACAAACGACTTCTGAACATCACATTGATTTGTTGTGTGTTGTGTGGGGAAATGTTTTGGTTTTTGGCGAGTTTTTGCTATCCATTTTTGGGTATTTGGAAAAATTTATAAAAAATCTTCATTTTAAAATATTTGTATAAATTAAAAATATTGTAAGCTTTCCAAGCATGACTACTATGTTTTCAGTGAATTCAGTGAGTGCTCAAAAAATAAAATAAAATATTCAAATTTAATGAATAAATAATTAAAACATGTATAAATGTTGTTAATGAAGAGTGGCAAGTTGCCGCCGGCAGTGCCAATGAATCCAAATAATTTGATTACACCAGTTTTTCATTTTTTCCCGTACGCGTTTGGGCAGAAGCTCAAGCGTACTTCTTTGCAGCCACTCACTTTTAAATGGCGGCCGGCCATCCGAATAAAAGTGCGAAAACAAACGAAATTCAAAAAATGGAAACAGAGCTGCATCACACAGGCCTCAACTCAAGCACATTCACGACTTTGATTTTGCATGGATTTTGAAGATTGTTTTTCGTTCGGAACTTAAGAAAGAAGTAAATGCTTACAAACAAAGAACAAAAAGTCAGAATTCTTGAGCTGAAAGCCAATTCATTTTTTCATTTGCGGATTCAAGTCAAAAAACTATGTGATAGCCGATTGTATACGTTGGCTGGGGTTGGTTAAGCAAAAAATAAACATATCAACTACCGTACTTCACGACGAGACAGTAGCGAAAGTAGAAGACGACCGGAATGATGAACATGGAGAAGCAAGCGGCGAACATGTAGAATCCCATGCCCAAATGATGCCAAAACATGGCCGAATTGCGAAGAATTGTACCGCGGAGAATAGCGATGAGAAGACCGTCGTACATCTCGCACTCCTCAAATGCCTGGTTTTGGAAAGTTTTCAATGTTTTTTTCCTTCAGATATTCCTTCCGATTTAAAAGATAATTTTTGAAAAGCTTTTTTGAATTCCTTCGCGAAAATTTCTCAAAATGTCGCGATATAGACATCAACGCGAGAAGAAAAGACGAAATGCCAAACATAACAAATCCAAACATCACAAGCCAAACATCACAATTGAAGGCCAAACATGACCAAACACAACAAAAAAATTCAGATATAATTTTGATAAATAGAATGAATTGCGCAAATTATTCAGAATGAATTGAGATAAATATTGTTTTGAGATTAAATTTCCCTACAAATCTCATCGTAAACGCCGCAAAGGTGAAGAGCAAATCCACGCAGCAATTCAACAGCAAAATCTTCGAGTAGGCGCGCAATGTTTTGCTGCGCTCAGCCAGCAGAATGCCAATCAGCAGCAAATTGGCGAGCAGCGAGACGAAGAACACCACAAACTCGTTCCAGCTTTCGATTTGCAGCGCGTTCAGCGGCACCAAACTCACCGTATTCGCGCTCAAATTGTACATGGCCGCCGCCGTCTCAATTTGCGAAATATTCAAAAAAAAATTTGTGAAAAAAAATTCTGTTTATTTGGCCATACGGCATTTGGGGATTAACATTTGGGGATTGCGACATTTGGGGACGCGTCATTTGGGGATATTTTTTATTGTTAAAAAATTTATTAAAAATTTCAGTGAATTCAGTGAAGTTCAGTGAAATATTTCTGTTATTTTATGATATCGAATAAATATTTTCGAATTTATTTTTACCCCCAACACGTGTTGAAGTTGAAGCCAAACTCCGAGTCAAACTTTAAGTCTAAACCAAACTCCAAGTACCCAGCTTTAAGACGTTTGCTGTACCCACCCTCCCCCCAGAAAATGTCAAAAGCTGCTCAAAACAATAAAATCAGTAAACATCCTATCAAATTCACGGTGCCAGGAAACCTAAAAAAATTTGGCGTTCGATATCATAAAAGAACTGAAATATTTTACTGAATTCACACTGAACTTTTTTCATAAAATAAATTCGAAAATATTAAAAATCTCAAACAAAAAAAATATCCCCAAATGACGCGTCCCCAAGTGTCGCGTCCCCAAATGACGCAATCCCCAAATGTTAATCCCCAAATGTCGGAACACCATTTATTTATGGTAGAGAAAATAGTTTTTGAATAATATCAATACAATAATTTCCACAAACAATTTTGCAGAGTTATTACAAACTTATACATTTTCCGTCGTGCTTTTATACCTAGAAAAATGTACAAAAATTCTACTTTTTCGAAAAATAGCAAAAAAATATTAAAAGTTGGCCACTAATTAGCTCGAAAAATTTTTCGCTCCAAACCATCCAAATACATACTTACGTACGTATGTATGTACCAGGGGTGCGATTTACGGCATTTTCAATCAAAAATTAAAAATTTTCGATTTATGATTGACGAACTTTCGAGGTTCAAAAAATTTACGGTTTACGATTTATGAAAGTGAAAATTTATTTTCTTAGCACCCCTGCTAGAAAATGTGATTTATGTTTTGGCTATTTGTTTTGCTAAAAAATTTGTTTTGCTAAAGCCATTCAAACATTTACTGTGCGCGTGGTGATGACGTATATGTAAATAAATTAATAAAAACAAAAAACAACGAAAGCCCTTCACTCACATCGCGCACCGTACCGTATCGAGAATACAATAAATTGAAAATTTGGTGCGTAAAATGAATTCGAGCGTGAAATTCTCTTTTCTCCTTTACGACTTTTCGCCCATTTAAATCGCAAAACATTGGCGTACATGAAGTTCGTGTCACAAACAACTAAAGCAGAGATCGAACCTCTCAGAAAAGCCAGAAAAAGTTGTGTGAAAATGACAATTTCTCACTCAAACGCTAATCCGTTAGCCTCGGAGGCGTGTATGCTTCAGAAGCGAGCCTCTAGAATGAGTGTCTGAAGTGGTGTGCTCAACGATTTATTTAATTGGTGCTTTAATCAGTCACGATTTGACTTCCCGCGAAAAAAAAATCCTTTAAATTTTTTAAGAAAAAAATCTTTTTAAAGACGGTCAAAAACTGCGTTCCAAAAAAGATCCAAAACTCATTTTGTCAGACCTCGCGTCTTAAAAGCTGAAGAGTCGATATGCGTTGGTTTCGTTGTGTCGATGTCGGTTGCCGCTTCACAAAATGCGTTAAAAACAAAATACGGAGAGAAGAAGTGAGCGCAATCGTCTCGCCATCTGGTACCTACAAACACAGACACACATTTCCTGCCGGAAGAGTAAAGTTATTCGATCCAAATTGACTTTTTAGTCCAAACGCACAACAGCGACTCAAACCAAATATGACAAAAAAAATTGTTTTCTAATTATATGTACAGAGTGCTTGTTGCTACGAGTTTTGAAAGTGGAGAGTACAATTTGAACAAATTTTAATAAAAAATTAATTTTATTATTTTTGCCAAGCAAATTTGGAATTATTTTACGTCAAACTGTCATGTCGGCATGAAATGAAACATTTTTATGCGCAAATTTTTCTTCCTTATTGCTATTTTTATTTTTGTTTTGTGCTAAATATATTTATTTCATGCAAATTGTCATAGCACTCGAATTCTGTTTATTTATTTCAATTATTCTAAATTAGATTAAAGTATTGGTTTGAGATCTTTGACCCAAAAAATGTTCGCGTTTTCGCATATGCACACATTTGTGTGCAAAAGCAATGCACGTATACATATTCATTTTTCGTACGTGAAAATTTTTTTTTACAAACTACAAAAAAATAAATGTTATTATTATATGTACAGGGTGGTTCAAAAAAAAGCCATAGCGCAGCTGAAAACGCAGCTGAAAATCTGAAATTTTTACTGGAGATGCGCCTTGCAATTCTCTTTCATTCTTTTTTTGAATTTTGCGATTTCATCAAAAACTGATGTTTTTATAAATCAAAAACTTCGAAAAACATGCTTCAAATAGGCTGCTTTGGGAGATTGTGTATATCTCAGTGAGTTTTGGTCCAAAAAATCCCAAACTTCAGAAACATAATCACAATCGCCGCGAAAATTTTTCGCCCGGCGGATTTTATAATCGGTTTTGTTTCGGCGACGCAGCTGAACGTCAAACTGCGCATAGACGCTCATTTTGTGAAGGAACGCACCAAAAACGCATACAGTCGCAAAGGGAAATCCCATTTAACGATATGTGGACAAAACATTAATGACGTAGGGCGTGTCTGTTACAGTAATAACAGATGTAAACAAACAAACAAAGTTCGAAACATCAAAAACATCAAAATTAAGCATAAAAAAGTTGCAGCGA
Organism: Deladenus siricidicola; assembly: GCA_009724625.1. Classification (NCBI taxonomy): domain Eukaryota; kingdom Metazoa; phylum Nematoda; class Chromadorea; order Rhabditida; family Sphaerulariidae; genus Deladenus; species Deladenus siricidicola. Next base: position 9,443 of record SAUE01000690.1, read on the forward strand.
AAACGAGAGAAGAAGAGAAATCAGTGCAAAAAGAAGCGAAATGAGATTTCCCTTTGCGATTATACATATGCGTTTTTGGTGCGTTCCTTCACAAAGTGAGCGTATACGCGCAGCTTTGACGTTTAGCTGCGTCGCCGAAACAAAACCGATTATGAATTGTGATTATGTTTCTGAAGTTTGGGATTTTTTGGACCGAAACTGACTGAGATATACACAATCTCCCAAGCAGCCTATTCGAAGCATGTTTTTCGATGTTTTCGATTTATAAAAGCATCAGTTTTTGATGAAATCGCAAAATTCAAGAAAATAATGAAAGAGAATTGCAAGGCGCATCTACAGTAAAAATTTCAGATTTTAAGCTGCGCTATGGCGCGGGATTTTTTTTTTTTGAACCACCCTGTACAAATATTTAAAAATATTTATAAAAATATTTATTATAAAAACGTATATAACTGTTTATGTTAATGGAAAAGAGAATTGACCGTGGTGGAATCGAACCCAGATCTATCACAGCGACTGCTCTACCAACTGAGCTACACGGATACCCCAGCTGCAGAACATAAATTACTATTTATCGCGCCTTAATAATTATAAAATATTTATTATAAAAATATTATTATAAAAATATTATTATAAAAATATTTATTATAAAAACAATCAAATGAGTTCAATTTTTGGCATATTATATAGGTCAAATATTGTTTTATATAAATAGATATTTTTGGTGTTGTGGAGAATAGAAGACGCGGATTTGTCATCACGTAATACAGTAAACTTTCTGGTCACCGAACCGCAATTATGCCTTTTGTAGATCTAAAAATTGGCAGAAATCGACAAAATGCGAAGAAAAGGTGAGGCATGAGGAGAATGGGCTCGTGGCCCATTGGGTCTGCGGAAGGAAGAAAATGCCATAAAAGGTTTTTAAGGAGAAAAGTGGGTTCCACTATTCCAATTGCCCTACTTCTGCTCGACATGAGGTAGAGAATGGTGGTAAAGAACATACGGAAGATTGCATTTCGCGGCGAAACGTAAAGATTTTCCAACGTTAGCAAAAAACATGGAAATGTTCGAAAAAATTCTGCATTTTTTTTTTATTTTGGAACTAACCGTGCAAGGTCATCTCCTAAAAAACCTCAAATTTTTAAAAAGCTACTGTAAAATTCCAAATATGAATTTTAATTTGGAGTTTTTGTTAATTTATTTAGTCGGGGAATAACTTTTTAACAAAACAACCTTGACAGAAAAAAATTGGTATAAACCAAAATGATTTTCATTATTATCGATGATCTTTTTCCAACAACCTGTTTTCTGCTATCGCACGAGCAGAGACGTATCGATGGGCAAACGTAGATTTTGGCTGGATTCCAGCAGCAGGTGTGACACATTTTCTAACTTTGAATTTTTCCGATTTGGTGCGAATGGTTGGAAACTGCCTCATAGGCAATGTCAATCTTATCGGAAAGTTCCCGAGACGGTTGACGAGGATCTTTGTCAGGAGTGCTTGAATATTGTTTTTCCCGGGCCTGCCGGCCCGGGAAAATATGTCGCTGAGATCAAAATCGTCAACACCACTGCTAGCAGACATGTACAATGTACAGATGCGGCTTGATCATCAAATACACCACAAATGTTTTAGCGGCATTTGTCGCCTGGCTTCCACAGTGAAACTCGAAGAACATACAAGAACGAATAAGAATTTTTTAACAATCATATTTAAGTAAAGAAAAATGTCATTTTTACAGGGTGCGGCAAAAAAATGACCTCTACATAAATGATCATAAATTTTTTATTTTTGACAAATTATGTAGCAACAAAAAATTTTTTTTCTCGACCTAATATTTTTTGCTTTTTAATTCGTTTTCAAATACAATGGATATAATTGTACAGAAGACACGGATGTTTTTGCAAAGAAAATAAATTTTAAAAATTATCACCAGATTGTGCAGCTTTCGGATGCATAAAAATTTCTTAAAATTCAAAAAATTTTGCATTAATTTTAAAGTAACTTTAAAAATTTGAGTTTTTTTAGGAGATGACGCACTGAGGTTTTTAGGAGATGACATAGCACCGGAACTATTAGGTTGTTCAATATGAAATGTCGGATTTTCGTTATTTTACTTCAAACGTTGTTTTTACTTGAATTGAGAGCTTGCAGAAGACTTTGGCGTAAGCATTGGGACCATTTCCAATCACTTGAAGCAAATTGGAAAGTCAATCCGACATAAAATCCGACATTTCATATTGAACAACCTAATAACAACTTTTCCATCCCAACTTCTCCCGCGGTTTGGTAAAAGCAACGATTTCCTAAGCGCATAAAATAATTAGAACGTAAGTAACAAAACGAACGATGGAAAGCGTTCGACCGTCGTCCGTCGATTTGTAGACGTACGTTTCGTGGAAGCGGACCTCGCCCGGCCGAAAGTTTTTCTCGCGAAGACCACAAGTGCGCCCGTCCGCGGAAAGGCCGTAGCGTTGGAATATAATCTGCAATGAATGGATATGTGTGTTTGTTTTTGTTTGTTTGTTTGTGTTTGTTTGTGTTGTGTTAGTCATATGTGCATATTTACTCGCAAACTGATGTAAAGTGGGCTTACAGGATTTTCGTGTACTGTATGTATGTGTTTTTTAAAGAAATTAGTTTTTGTTTTTATAACAAAAATTTTATTGGTTTTTTTAACTGAAATTTACTGCAAACTTTATTAACAAACTTTTTATTTTCATTTTCAGAAAAGAAATGTACCGCATATGTAGTACTACGCAACCCTATAATACATTACAGTATATTAAGTACACTAAAATATAACACATCTACTACTATTGTACAGGTTACCCGATTTTTGCGCCCCAGAGTTTTGCTCCCCGACACTTGCGCCCCGACATTTGCGCCTCAGACACTTGCTCTCCAGACTTTTACGCCCCGACACTTGCGCACCGACATTTGCGCCCCAAACAAAAACATTTGCGCCCCGATCGATTTTTCAGACTTTTGCGCCCTAGCAATTTTGTTGTAAATTTTCAAACATTTGCACCCCGTAATAAAATCCTGAGTTTTTGAGATTTTTGAAGTAATGAAATTTATTCACGTAAAAAAATTTTTTGACGTTTTTTTTCAATAAAAAATGTCTTTTGAAAATGAAATTTACAAAAAAAACCTTACGCTAACGTTGCTGAGCGTTCCGTTAGTGAAATATTTGGTGACAAAGCGCTCATTCAGCCGAAAGTCCTCAAATGTGATGTTGGGGAAGGGGCCGTGGGGAATTTGAATGACGAGATTCATCACCATTTTACCCGCTCTCTCGTGGCGCTGTGCTGTGAAGAAGCGATTTTCGTCGACTTTGGCCATTAATTGCGAAATACTCGCAGGCATCCCTACATAAATTATAATAAATAACAAACAAATACATACATATGTACATATACAAATGGCATTCGGTATTAAAGCAATTTTTTCACTTTCTCGGATTGTTTTAAATCTCGATAAAATCTCCTGACTTAATCATGCCAAATTTCGCCAAATTATTTTGTGAGATTAAGCCTTCATCAGCCACAATCACACACCATAATTCATCTTTTTGTTGCCTAATTAATAAACTTTTACTTGCGAAAAAAAGATTTCATATAACGAAATCTTAGAATTCATATACCCTGGCATTCCAAATATTTCGCAAAAGCGTTGTTTGCGGCCGGCTCGTGCACGACGGACCACGAGCCGAAAATTCGCTGATCTACGGGCAGTGCGCGGCAGTGCGACGACGCGCGGCGCAGCGACGTCTGCCTCTGCTGTGCGCCGCGAGGTTTGCCACCACCGCCAGCGAGGAGCGCACATTCAAAAACGAAAAGAAAATGCAATTTCTCAACAAACATCTTCTAAAACGTTCTTTATTTTCTTTGTCTTTCTTTGCTCCCTTTATCTAACTCTTTAACTCTCTCCCTCTGCTTTTGTCTATCGTTTGCATAATCAATGGCAATTTCTTTTTTAATTGTTTAATCTAAAATTGGCAAAAAAATTTGTAAATCTACAAAAATCTTCACAGAATCCAAAATTGGTATATTGTTTGGTTCAATACTGCACACATGTATTCAGAGCTACTACGATTTTTACGACAATACATGAATTGAGTGGATATTTTCCAAATGGAACAATGACAACAATAATATTAGCAACAAAAACCCGTAAGACAGGTTATATATGCATATATACACATACATATGCATACATGCATACGCATACATACATATATGTATTTATTTAATATCATGAATGAGAGAACTTTTAATTATTGCACTTTTAACGTAATTACAAATTTCCAGACTCCAGAAAGATGGAGATTGAAAGTTTACTTGGTCTAATCACGTATTCAAAAAATAATATTCAAAAAGCCGCGTAAAGTCAACAAAGATGTTAACATTTTTTCTACAGTAACCGTCTTTCGGTGTGCCGTGAAAATCTACGATCTTTTCAAATTAATAAAAAGGATATTTTCTAGAAGTATGTAATTTCTTTTTTCATCCTTATTCACTAGTCTTTTGAAAAAGGAACAGATTCGTTTGCATCCGCAAAATGCGGAATTCCACATTTCCCTGCTGACAGTCATCTCCGAATCAATTTTTCAACGATTATATATTTTTTATTTCGTTTCAATCACAACCTGGTTTAACTTTTGCAACTTTATTTCAACAAATTCTACTCAACACATTGAAATATAATATTCATTTTTAGACATTAGTTCCGAATAGAAGGATGTCATTGCGGTCCTCCAAAGGCGCTTCCGCGTTCAATCCGAAAATGTTCATCCACGCGCTCTCTATAAGCGACAAAAGTTTGCAGAGCCCAAGCGCTGAATGAAACCCAAAAATAGAACCAGCCCAGCCAGCATCCTCCCACCAATTCCTCTTAAAATTTCTCACCGACGGGCCTGGCGATGCTTTGGATCGCGTCTTCGGCCAAAGGCACCGCCGCCTCCAGAATGTGCCGCGCTGCACCCAGTGTGCTTTGCGAACCACGCGAACTTTGCACTCGACGGTAGGGCACAGCGACGTGCGGTTGCGGTTGGGAGTAATAGTCGTCTGCAAACACCGCAATGAACCATTACCGAAACCGTTCAGAACAAAAATATTTTCAAACATACAGCTAACGACGTTTTGCTGGACGGGCACACTTTGCACTTGGCGGTAAGGCATGGCGCGGAGCGGCTGCTGGTAGTTGTCTGCAAACATCATTTAACATAACGGAATATTCAAAATACGTATTGTATCCACTTTCTTTCTCATTCACATCCTCTGTCTCTCCAATTATTCTGTCTACATCATATTATCTCTATTCTGTTTTTGATATTGAAACGCTTTTTGAAGCAGTCTTTTTTTAATTCCAACTTCCCCAAGTTGATAGTGAGTCTCTCTATAAGCGACAAAAGTTTACAGAGCCCAAGCCCTGAAACCCCAATCTAATAGAGCCAGCCCAAGACGTATAAAGTCACATATTTTATACTACTCGCCACCGCATTGCTTACTCTCTTATTGCTTAGTGCATAAAACGCCCTATTTTCAGAATCAGCTATATGTGTTTCCAGCCTGAAATTTACATTAGACCTCGGCACCGTGTATGCCGCAGGTCGCATCAACAAATTGCACAGACACAATTCTGCCTACCGATCGACAGTATATGATTGGTTCTCAAAGTTCAAAGTGAAAAAGTAGATGTGCGGGACAAAAAACGGGCTGGTAGGCCGAAAATCG